>VWZE01010097.1:668711-687627 GCA_013396675.1 Eubucco bourcierii
TTTTTTTTTTTTTTAAACCTCCCTAAGCTTTTTCCACACAAAATTGAAAAGCTTTGGAAATAATAATAATAATAGCCCCCCAAACTAATACCGTTTTAAGTACACCCCCCCCCAAATGGGATTGATAAGGAACCCCAGTGTATGAAGGCATGTTTAGATAACATTGAGAATATTATAGCGAGTGAGAGAAAGTAGGGGCAAAAGCTTCCTGCCGCGTCTAAGCCAGGAAAGGCGACGGCACCCTGGCTAATACGAGTGTTTAATATTTGATGTGTTGGGATAAAGCAGGATCACCTTCGAATTGAATTGAGTGTCAGAATGAGAATCTATTACTGAAATTCTTGTGTGATTTGACAGCAAAGCAGACGATGTTATTCTTCACTAGTTACTGCAATCTTCTCCCCTACATCACTTAAATATTTTTTTCTTTGCTTGAGTAAACACATATTATCCTTTTTTTTCTCCCCCACCCCCCTTTCCTTTCTTCTCTCCTTCTTTTATACTTTTTTTTATTATTTTTTTTCCTTAAATCAAACCTGCTTTTCACAGGGCTGATGGAGTAGATTGTTATTTCTTTATTTGTCCTATTAAATGGAATTCCTGATCGTTTAATCCTGCTTTTGTAAGTGATTTAAAAATACTTGAAAAGCTGTGAATGTGGCAGCACTTCTGACTAAACTGCTTAAAAGGGACATGTTACACCTGGGCTTAGCTCCTGCCTCCCACCAGCCAGCATGGGTAACAGGCTCTGGCACTGCTGGGGCTGAGCCATTCCAGGCTCTGGGCCTCTGACCCACCAAATGAGCTTCCTCCACACTTTCCCTGTGACAGAGGAGCTCTGCTGTTGTCAGCTGGGGCTTCGAAAGCTGCTATTCATTAACTACTTCTTCTTCTTTAATTACATTCAGCCCCCATCCCTGAGCCTCACCACTAAAAGATTTGGTGGTGGGATCAGGTCCTCAGTGGTGCTATATTTGTCTTGTGTTGTGCCGGTGAGTTTCTGTGGAAAGAAGTGTTCATGTCCTATCCCTGAACTGGCATGAAATTGAAAGGGAATGTCAAGGGACCATGTTGCAGCCCACAGTGTCCTGGGTGCTATTCAGGGATGCCACCCTTCAAGATGCCCCCAGCCCCAAAAACTTAGGGTTACACTGAAAAGATTTTAATCTGTATTTAGAAGTCCCCTTAGTCATAACCGTGACCTCTTTTCTTCACATGGTACAAAGTAGTGTAAAACCATGACACCTTATTGTGGCAGCAGCAAAATGAGGGGAATCAGAGGGAAATGCTTGATTTGGGTGGACGTGGTGCACAGCTGACATGACAAGAGGGGAAGATGCTTTTGCTGTTGCAAAGTCGTTTTCTCCGTTGTGAAAGTGTCAGACGGGTCAGCTGCAATTGGCATGGTTCTGCTGTGCCTGGCCTGATCCTGAGGGAGCACAACTGGTGTCTGCTGCTTGCCCAAGCCAAGAGCAGCTGGAGAGATCTTATGGCTGCTTTCTGTCTGTTTAAAACCACGTTTTTCTCAGGTGTCTTTTTGAAATGGAAACTTTGCAAGAGACAGCATTTCTTTGTATTCCTTAGCACCCACCCTTCAGCATTTTCTCAGATTGCTGCACCCCTTTGCTCCTGGGGGGCTTTTTTTCCAAAAGAAAATATTTTCTCCCTGCCCAAAAGTCTCCATATTAACATTAAAATCACAAGTAGTGGGTGAAACATTTAAAACCTCTTGATGTGACATAAAAATCAAGAGGGTTCCTGAGCTGGGCACGGCAGGAGGGGACTCTGTTCTTAGCAGTTCCTGCTGCTGTGGTTTGTGGACATGCTTGTGTTGTTGCAAACCACAGAACCCTGCTTCCCTCCCACCCTTCAGCTAAGACACTCAGGGCCATGCAACGTTAGCAGCTTTAACTGGGGACAGAGGGGCAGGGACGGGCCCAGCAGCGCACAGTGTTCACATGTGGGGCTGGCCCTGTCAGCATAGGTACATTGCCCTACCGAAGTCTGACAGCTCCATGAGGACCAACCCCAATGCTCCCTGCACGTGTGGGAAGGATTTGTGGGGCTCCTCGTGGAAGTGAGCATCCTGACCTCTGCCCAGGTGCTCTGTTGCATGATGCAGGACGTTAAATCTGGTCTTAATGTGACTGCCGAACACCAGTTTTTGTGAAGTGTGCTGGGCACTTCCCCATAAATAAATGATGGAGCATTATTCAGTCCACTTAGATCAATACATCAGGTTGACAAGTTCCAGTTCTGGGAATTTTCTGACCCTCCAGAACATCTTCTCTGCAGCTGCACTGCTTATAAACCACGATGTGTAGACCGAATAAGCTCCAGGGAGCAGGGCAACAGGACGCAGCTGTGTTCCTGCTGCCATCTTGCTGTCTCCAGCACTGCCAGTCACAGGGGCTGGCTTGCACTAGCATTGCAATGAGTGCAACTGGTGCAAACTCAGCGACAAACTGGACAAATCCTGTGTTCTTCCCCTTGAGAGCTGCACTGTGGCACTGCCCAGCCTTGCTTGTGTGCCCTCCATGCACCCTTGTCCCAGCATAAAAGGACTATCTTTAACCCCCAATGCTACCAGAAGTGGTCCAAGTCACTCTCGTTTCAGGTCTTTGCAAACTGAGGCAGATGCAGCATGGCCATTGGGAGCTTTCATGATCTGGTACAACAGGAGGATGATGTCAGACCCTCTTTACTGTAAAGCCAGCCCCAAATGCTGTGATTCTGTGCACACTGCATCTCCCTCCACCAGGCTTCCTGTACCCCACGTCTTATCCTCTATTCTGGTTTTTGGGTTTTCTGGGGGTTATGTGAGGTACAGGTTACCTAAGGACTTTTCTCCCCATACTGGCACTTTTAACAGGGTGTGGATTATCTGTCGTGCTGGCTCCATGTGTGGAAACACAGTGTGTTCCTAATCTGCTATGGCTGTTAGCTCACATTTATCACAGGAGTAGCTCGTTACCTTTGATTTGAGATGCCTACATCAGGGACCCAAGGTGGTATTTGTCTGTGAACTGCTGTGTATGCCTATGGGATTGTATAAGTAAATAAATATAATTAATAATCATCTGACTTCAGGGCAGTGTTGGCAGGGAGGTAAATGTAGCCTTCATAGAATTACAAACAAAATCAGGGGGAAAAAAGGGGCCTTTCTAGGAGCTGGTATGAATGGAAATAATTGTGTTCAAGCTGCTTGAAAATTATTCTGCAAACATTGTTTGAGTGGTTTTTAGCAGATCAGAAGCATTCAGTTCATCTCTGAATCTGATTTTTTACCAAAACCATCTTCACTCTGTAGTCTTTTTTTAAAAATAAAATAAAATAACTACTTCTAAAGATGCCCACATTTTTAATCAATTAAATGCAAATAAAAGTAAAACGCCACAGGGTCCTGGCACTTTTTTCAGTGCCTAACCTAGAAGAGAGCAACCCAGTCCCTGCAACACCGGGACTGCCCCAAATGGAAGGACAAATTAGTGTGAGTTTCATGGTATTTTTTTTTTTATCCTTTGGCTTGTGAGTGAACCAGTGGCATCTCAGGCTTTATTGTGGCTTGCTACAGTGAGAACAGTCAAGGGTCTGTGCTGCTGGTGGTGGCTGTGAAAGGCTGGAGCTGACAGGAGAGAGTGGCTGTGCTTGACATCAGGGCCCAGCTGGCCGTGGTGAACCAGAGGTGAGCCAGTGGCCATGGGCTGGGTAGCCCTGTGCCAGGGAGCCTCCAGCACTTTCTACCTCGCTTTAACAGTCAGAAGAAGAACTTTGCTGTTTAAAGATTAAACGTTGTCTTTAAATATTAAACAGCAAAGCTCCTCGTTCTTGATTGTGTGGCTGCTGCCGGCAGGCGGCTCAGAATTGCCAATTTTAATTAAAAAACTTTATTTTCCAGTGCAGCCCAGCAATGGCTCCTCCTCCCGGCTGGGGCTCGCTGCCCTGTCCTCTGACTTGCCTTCATCTCTACCTCTCTGCCCGCATTTCTCTCTGCCTGCAGAGAAGTGACGGTCCCTACCAACCCTGAAGTGTGAGTGGCCTCGGCCGGGACTGATCAATGCCCCTGGCACTTCCTTCCAAAACCCCAGGAAAAACAATTAAAACCCAATCGATCCTGCAGGCAGCTTTGAATATGCATAGTGCACACTTGACCTTCAGTGGTCAGGCCAACTTCCACCCTGGCTGCTTAGCTAGTTTGCTCAGGTATTGCAGCTGTACCGAATGACCTTGACTAGGAAAGCAAAGCGTGATGCAGAGATGGTCCTGGGGCCGGGGCACTCATCAATGGCTCCTTGCTGCTGCAGTGGGGCCAGGGAGGCAGGCTAGGATTGGCACCAGCACCCAGCTGTCAGAGGCTTTCCACAGCTGTCCCTGTGGCTTTCCCAGAATCTTGCCAGTCTCCTGCTGTGATTCCTGTGTTGCTTCTGGCTGACTTCCGAGGGTTGTGTTTGGTCTGAGAAAGCAGCCTGCAATACTGGAGCTCACAGCCTGCTTCGTCCCTGTGCAAGGACAGCCCTGCTCCCTCTCTATCTCATGTGTCCTCCCCCAAAATGTACAGGGACACCCCTTCCCCAGGGATGCCCCCTGCTGCTGGCAACCCAGGTCTGGACTTGCTGGTGCTGAGCAGACCTTCCTGCACTGTGCTTGGGCTTGCTCTTTAGGATGGAGCCCAGGAGAGGGAGCCACACGCAGAGCCGCTGCTGCTGTCACATAGGGCCACCACCCAGCAGGTGGGTGGCAGGGACCCATCCTGCACCTTTGCCCTGGCTCCCCTCTGCCTTGCAGCTAGCCTGTCTTCATCGCAGCCACGGCAATGAAGATAGCAGAGCATGTTTGTTGAAGACAAGGAAACCTCCCTGTTGTGTACATGAAGTGTAATTTCAGTGAATTATGCATAGACTTAATTAGGAGTTTTAATTGCTAATCATCTCCCAACAGGATTAGCAATGCTGTCTATTAATTATCTGTGGAGCCCTCTGTTTTGCTAAGGCAGGAGTAACAAAGCAGCATGAATGGTTGCGTAGGCCACTAATAAATTAACTTCCTCAAGCCACATCACTCCTGGGGGGCAGCTGGCAGCAGGGGCTGTGTGGGGGCTGGCCCTGCTTGCACTGGGCAGAGCATCAGGTAGCAGGGCAAAGTGACTGGCAGCAGATCCCAGTGGTAGGCAAGTGGATGCTGGGCTGTTGGGGTGGACCACTCGGTCAGTGCTCACCCAGTTCAACCCCATTTCTGCTAGAGAGAACATCTTCCCCAGCATTTGGAGTCCGCAGGAGATGTCAGCAGTGCCCTGCCACGCCGTGGCCATGGTTAGCAATGATCCCTGCTGCAGGAGGGAGATAGGAGCTGCTGAATTGACCTGATCTCATCAGGGGACAATGGCCCTCATGGCAGCAGAGATAGTGCCGACGTGAGCAACACTAAGCCCACGTGCCCTTCTTATTGCTCACAATGCAGCACTGAGCTTAATTCCTCAAGATGAAGAAGATATGTCTGTCTGTCAGGCTGTAATTACAGCCCTGCCTGTGACATGGGGGCCGGCTGCTTTCACATTTGTGTTGTTCAGGGTGGACTTTAGTGCTGCTCAGACTCCCAAATGCCTCCTCCCCTGGGAGCTCTGCCAGGGGACTCAGCAGGGATGGAACAGGTTCCATGTGGCCAGACTGTAAGCCCTGTGCGTTGGGGTGAGCAGTGCTGGCTCTCACTGGGGTTTCTCCCAGTATGGAGAGCCCTGAGGCAACTGGGGATGAAAACAAGAGAGGAGGCTGGGAGGGCTGTGCTTGCTGGAGGGGAAAGGGGCTGCCGTGCAGGCCAGCCTGGGCTTAGGCATTCTTCCAAAGTCCTCCTGAGTCCTGCTGCCAACTCCATCCTTGATGAAGCAGGAACAGGGATATGATCTGGGAGCGACCCAGCACTGGACATGTGGGATGAATGCACAGCCCCCAGCTCACCACACTGTGTCAAAGGTGGCTTCAGGTGAGACCAGTCTGGCACAGCATCCAGCAAACCTCAGGAGGATTTCACCTATGTAATGCTCAGGTATAGGCCCTGGACACCTCCTCATTCTCTGAGGAGCATCTGGTGGGACAGCCAAGCCGAGGGTGGTTTGTGCAGGTGGCTGCAGGAGAGCTGCTGTGTGGACAATGCACTGCTCTGTACTGAACTCAGCAAACATAGACTCTTGCTGGCCCTGGGAGCAGCCAAGCCTGGGCGAGTACAGCTGGCTACCAGCAGCAAGGGAATCCCCAAAATAATGTTTTCAGGTGAGGTGTGCACTGGTCTGACTCTCTGCTTCTCTCTTTCAGGCGTACAGCTTTGCCATGGGGAGTTGGCCAAAGAATGGGCTCTTAGACATGAACAAAGGACTGAACCTACAGCACATAGGGAGGCCTCACAGCGGGATAGGTGAGTGATGCCGCCCTGCGCCCTTCCTGTCCCCATGGCAGCTGCTCCTGCTGCACAGAAGATGTCTCAGCTCTGGAGAGCTGGGCCAGGCTGGGGCACTGAGAGCCAGCCAAATGGCTGCAGGCTCTCTGGCTGGTAAATGGGACAACAACGTGTCAGAGCGGGATGAGCTCTCTCTCACTGGCACATCCCAGTGTGCCAAATGTGCCCGCCTGTCCCTCTGACTGGGTAGCTGCTCTGGCAGTGCTCAGGCTGGGTGTGGATGTGAATAGCACCAGGGTTCACACAGTGCCTAGAGCACAGGGCAGCTGTCCCAGAGCTGGGTGGGATGTTGTCCCTATTGGACCAGTTCTCCAGCAGCTCTGGGTGCTGCATACAGCCCTGGAAAGGAGGTTCTGTCAGGCTGCACAGCCTCAGGAGCTGGCTGGAGACATGCTACAGAGTGAAGATGTGTGGCCTCAGGTGGAGAACTGAATCAGCATCCTCTTTGCTCATGTATGTGATGAGTTTCATAGTCCCGCAGCGTGCTGCAAGATAAACAACTGAGACTACCATGCACCGTGGCAGAGCTCCATGTTTCCCCTAGGTCCTCTGCACCAGGGATCAAAGTGATATGTGGAGGGAGACCTGGCCTGGGAAGCTGAGGCCATAAATCTGCCTACTGCTTAATGCTGGGGGCACAGAACTGGGGCAGCAGCAGGCTGCAATATGGCCAGGAGCTCAGATTTAGTGGACTGTAGGCAGGGCTGTAACTCAGGGCTTCACTGCTCTTGCCTATCTTGTTTCTTTGCGGGGGCACTGGCTTCCCTCTTGGACACCAGCAGTAAGGTGTTCCCTCTGCCTCCCAGTCCTTCACCCACAGTGACTTGTGAGCATTAATGTTCACAAAGAGGTAAGATTTACTTGGAAAAGTCACTGGTACCTGGGCCTTGAGAAGGCTGTTTAATATTGTTTCAAGACTAACCATTAAACTCTCCAATCAATCCAAGTTAAGGAGATGAATTATTTAAAGCTCACCAGCTTTTAATTAGCAAGCTCCTTTTGAACTATGGATCTGGTTGCATTATTGACAGAGGTAGCATTAAAATTTGCTTCCTTGCCTGGGAGCAGATTTGCCTTGCTTGTGTGCCATATTGGGGGGGAATCATGGGGAGGGAGCAGGGACTGCAGGAGCTGCGTGTGTACGTCCTGCTGTGGGAACTTGGGCTTTTCCTAGGCTCTGCAGGGTTGATTTGTGCCTTGTCTTTCCTTGTACTTTTATGTCAAGAGCTCTCTCTTAGTTTAACCAACTGTCCCCATCTCTGGAATATCATGTCTGCCATTGGTTTCTGCCCATGTTTATCTTAGTGCTGTTGTCTTGCACAGATGTCTCTGTCTGGTGGAGTTCAGAAACTCCATGTTCATGTCCTGTTTTACTCCAGTTCTTAAGGAGGATTTTGGTTCTTCATTTCTGCCAGGCTCCCTCTTTGGGGGAGCACTCCCAGCACTCTCCAGTGCAGGGTGAGCCACAGGTGGATTGCCCATGAAGAAGTGAGGCCCAGGTGCCAAGCTCTCTTCTTTCAATGCTCCAACCCAGTGCCAAGCCTGCCCTTCACATGCACTTTGGTGGAGGGTTTGTATGGGTGCTGTGGAGGATGCCAGGCCAGCAGCGTGATGGTCTTCATCTCCCCAGCACTGCCAACAGTGCACACGTGCCCTGTGTATTGCAGCCTGCCGCCTGCTCTGTCTGTCTGCATCCAGAGCAGCTCTGCTCTGGGCACCTATAATCCTTCTGCAGAGCCAGCAGCTCCTGGCACCCTGTTTTTACTTCAGGCTAAGCCTCAGGGAGCAAGCTGAAGGAATGGCTCATTGAATGGCAGCTGGGGAGAACAGCTCCTCCTAGCCAGCTTGGGAGCCCCAGGCACAGCTGCTGCCCACATTGTCAGAGCTGCTGGTTTTGTGGGTTGGTAGCCCAGTGTCCTTCCTGGGAGAAAGGCTCACGGCCATGCTGGTGTCTGGAAACATGCCTTGCTTGGCATTTTGTCAGGGCACCAGCCTCCTGGCCTGCTGACTTTTCAGGCATGCGTCAAGTGTTGGCTCTAGTAACAGCCTGAGAGATCCCCAGGCCAAGGACTGAGGAGGTGCTGATCACTGCAAAGGCAGCCTGTCTTCCTTGGGTCTGGCTCTGCTTCCTCATCCTAGAGCAAGTGTTGGTCCTTCACATCCGAGTTTTTTCCCTGTCAGCCACTGGACTGGGCACAATCATCCCAATTCTGATAGTCACCCTGTGACCTGCCCAGTCCTTATCACTCTCCATCTTCATCCTCAACTGTTCTTGCTTCAAGGCTGAGAGGAGACTTCTGTTTCCCTGTCTAGCACTGCACTCCCTATCTTGGCTGCAAGGAGTCTTGCTCCTGACGTAGCCTTGCCCACTTGGCCAAATAAATGACCATTCCTCAAGGACTGCTACTGGAGAAGAGAGTGGATAACAGCAGAGCTGTCTACCTGCTGATAACTACCTACCTGCTCTCACTGCCTGTGGTAGGACAGGAGCAGCTGGCTGTGGCTCTGGAGATGCTCCCATGCAGTCTAGAGCCTTCCATCTCTTCTGGGGCTGGTCCTAGTGTGCAGCAGGGTTGAGGGAAATTGAGGGGGCTGAGAGGAGGGTTCCTGGGGCTGCCCTAAGCAGGTGTAACCAGGGTCATCCTCTGATTTTCATGGCTGTCAGGGGTCACCCATGTCCAGAAGTCTGCAAACCAAAGAGGGTTGAGAAGGCAACAGCAAGGCAGTCTGCTTACCAGCCTCACGAATACTATGTTGTGAAGAGCATTTGTGCAGCTCCTTTCCTGTCAGTGTAGGGAGCAGTCTGGAGTGGGGAACACAGGTGGTTCTGTGAAGCCTCAACTCGCTTGTGCAGGAATGTGCAGTATGGATGTTTCTCTTCAAATCTGACAGAAAAATTGCAGTGGATTGACACTTGTTTTGTGAATGATTTGCAAGGAATTTGGCCATCTCTCCTGATGGATTGTTTTCAAATCACTGTCTGATTCACTGGCTCAGCGGATACCCGCTCCAAATCCCTGTGTTTGATATGATCTGGGACCAGTTCCACTCTGCCTTTCACCTCATCTTGTTCAGAATCTGGGAGTTCAGGGTGCTCAGACACACTGTAGGGCCAAGACTGGATTCTGTGTAGGAACCTCACCTGTAAAGTGTCTGGTGCATGTGGGCAGGAGAAGCTCATGCTGCAGCAGCATGATGGAGTTGTGCCCTGGGACATAAGCTGGGTGTACACAGCGGCAAACTGCTGAATGGAGCTTGCATTCCAGCTTTCATCTGGTTTCTACTCATGAGCAAGCAAACCACAAATCTCTTTGAGGCGTTAATAAAGTGTCCTATGTTGCTAAATAGAGCTGTCTTTGGTTTAGATGGGAAAGGGTCTGCTGCAGCTTTTTTCTTGGATGGAGAAAGCTAAAGGAATGAGGGAAATGTCAGAATTTCAGCCTGCTGAGAAGGGCCAGGCAGAATAAGGAACCAATAAAGTCCTGCTCCAGAGAGTGAGGATGGAGGAAATCTTTGGCAGGGAAAAAGGAGAGCCATTACCTGTTCTGTCATGCCTTTTCTTGCATTGATAATGTGTCTCTGAGAACCAGAAATTACTCTCTGCAGCTTCCATATCTCTTCAAACATGGTTTAAATGAGTGTCAGGTCTAGCATGGGCTATAGGATCTTGTTCTGAGGAACTTCTTTTTGTCTAGCATTTTCTTTACCTTCAGAAAACTAGAAGCTCAGTCTTGCCAAAGAGTTATCCATCTTACAGGCATACATGTTGCCATTCTTAAAACCTGTGTTTGCATTACCTGCAGCAGGTAGTGACCATCTTAGCACGTTCATGCAAACACCAGCGTTCACAGGCTCCACATCAGTGAAGCTGAGTTCTTGCATTGCAGTCTCCCTACTATCAGTTTCAGGGACTGATATAAATCCAAAGGATTAAAATCTCATCAGATCACTTGGATTCAGTAATTGATGTTCTTTTATTTTTTAAACTGTTTCCCTGTAAAAGGCCATGTTTTAGTGACCAGCCCCTATCAAACCAAGTGCTGTTCTCCTTACCACTGCCCAGTTGTTAAATCTGGTTATTCTTCTATTCATCAAATACTATATTTTTGCTACATGTAGTTTGGTTATAAAAGTGAAGTGTTGGAGTGGGTCCAGAGGAAGATGTCAGAGGGCTGGAGCAGCTCTGCTATGAGGACAGGCTGAGAGAGTTGGGGCTCTTCAGCCTGGAGAAGAGAAGGCTTCGAGGAGACCCTGTATTAGCCTTCCAGTATCTGAAGGGGGCCTACAGGAAAGCTGGGGAGGGATTATTTAAAAGGTCTTGCAATGACAGGACAAGGGGCAGTGGGTTTAAACTGGGAGAGGGGAGATTTAAACGAGATGTTAGGAAGAAGTTCTTTCCAGTGAGGGTGGTGAGGCAATGGGCCAGGTTGCCCAGGGAGGTTGTGGATGCTTTCTCCCTGAAGGTGTTCAAGGCCATGTTGGAAGTGACCTGTGACCAGTGGGAGGTGACCAGGCTTGAGTGACCTGTGCTAGTGGGAAGTGACCAGGCTTGAGTGACCTGTGCTAGTGGGAAGTGTCCCTGCCTATGTCAGGGGGTTGGAACTAGATGGTCCTTGAGGTCCCTTCCAACCTTACCATTCTACCCTTCCACCAATACCAACCTATGATTCTGCAGTTTTATAAAACATAATCTGCCTTTAGTCTTAGTTTTTAGGTACTTGTTACATTAGAAAAACCCTGATTTCCTATTTGTTCTTAAAAAGGTGGTGAGTAGACTAGTACTCATGGTTACTCTTTTGGATGAAATTGCAGTGCCGTGCTGAAGTGCCCTAGCTGCAGTTGGAATTTGCTTTAGTAGTAAAATCCTGTTTCTCTTGCAGGTACTCAGTACAGAAGGAAAAGTAAATTTCAGAATATTTTCTAGGTTCGTGAAACCAAAGCAAGATGTGTCCAGGGAGTTGCAGGAGTGGTTTTGGCAACCACTCTTTCAGGATTTTAGAGTTAGCACATCTGGGGATCCTAGCTGATGGGAGTTTGACCATCAGCCAGCAATGTGCTCTTGTGTCCAGGAAAGCCAATGCTGTTCTGGGGTATATTAGAAGGGCTGTGGTTAGCAGGTAGAAGGAGGTCCTCCTGCTCCTCTGCTTTGCCCTGGTGAGGCTGTACCTGGAGTACTGTGTCCAGTTCTGGGCCCCACCAGTTCAAGAAGGACATAGAACTGCTTGAGAGAGTCCAGGGCAGAACCACAAAGATGATTAAGGGAATGGAGAGAGGTCTCTCGTACAAGGAGAGACTGAGGGAGCTGGGGCTCTTTAGCTTGGAGGAGTCTGAGAGGTGACCTCATCAATGTTTATAAATACATAAAGGGTGAGTGCCAGGAGGATGGAGCCAGGCTCTGCTGGGTGATGCCTGATGATAGGACAAAGGGCAATGGGTGGCAGTTGAGGCATAGGAAGTTTCATGTAAACTCGAGGAGGAATTTTTCCCTGTGAGGGTGATGGAACACTGGAACAGGCTGCCCAGGGGTGTTGTGGAGTCTCCTTCTCTGGAGATATTCAAAACCCACCTGGACATGTTCCTGTGTGATCTGGTATAGCTGATCCTGCTCTGGCAGGGGGGTTGCACCGGATGAGCTTTCCAGGTCCCTTACAACCCCTGACATTCTGTGATTCTGTGATTATCTTCTCCCATCTCAGTTTGTTGTTTGGTTTATTTCCCTGATTGTGGAAAAGATAAGATGCTTTTTTTTTTTTTTTTTTCCCCAGTCCTTTGTTGTTTCTCGATTCTGATCAAACCAGTTATTGAACTGAAAATGCATGCCAAAAAAGTCCAAAGTTTTCAAATCCAGAGAAGTAGCCTCTGCTGGGAAAGTTTGTTCCTCATTTGTCAGCTCTGCTCTCACCTCCAGTGCATTGACTGGCTTTAAAACATCATGTTACCTCTTGCTACTGGTCTTTCTTGAATCTGATTGAATGTAATTGGGTCTTTAACACTACTATGATTTTAGATTCACTTCTAAATATCTGGTTTGGAGGTTTTTTCACGTTTTCCAGGAAGGAGAGTAACCAGGCCACCGTGTCTCCTGCTCATGAACCTGCAGTACCCGTCCCAGGTGACCAGCAGATCTGAACCCCTAGTGGCACCTGTCTTGACACTATACCCTTGCTGGGCTGGTTTACACCAGTCAGTGTAATCTCATGAGCTGTGAACCTCTGCACAGGGCTTCACCTTCTTCCCTGTACCATGGTCCCCTCAGCCAGTGCTGTGCCAGACTCTCTTTGGGTGTCTCTGCCATGCCAAGTGGAAAAGCCCTTACCTACCTGGGCAGGTCAACAACTCATGCAGTGAGCAACCCAGCAAGCCACAGTGCCTTTCTGGCGCCTTCTCTCTCTTTTCATTCACTGATTGGAAATCTCAGAAGGTTAGGCTGTGATATTGTTCCTGATCTAGAGCATTAATTAGGCCTCAGAAAGAAGAAGAGGAATTGCGTGTTTTTAACAGTGAGGTTAATGGGATGCTCGCAGAGTAGACAGTTTTAATGAGCTTCAACTCAATGTGCAGTGAGTTTACTCTTTGTGTTAAAAGGGTCACACTGCAGTAGTTTGATGTGGATTGTCTCCTGGCCCCCAGTGTCATAGGTGAGCGGCTGTCAGAGTCCAGTCAGAGCGCATTTACTTAGTGACACGATTCTAATTAACTACTTTGAGCTGCCACCACGGCAGGGAGCGGGGCCAGCGCCTGCCAGGGTGCCTGTTGCCTGGCCGAGCCATCTCTCTCCCCACATCCCTCTGCCTGCTCGTGTACCAGTGCACTGGGCTGCTCTCCACACTGACATTGAAAGAGGGGGCGGTGAAGGCCACGCTCACTAAGAGCAGTGGCAGGCAGCTGGCCACCCATTGTAATGGGGGTCTTTGGCTGTCAGTGCCAGCTCTCACCCCTGGGAGCTTGGCAGGGGTTGATGAGGCTTTTCCTCACTCTGTGAGGTGCTGGAAGCATGTGGCCCTTGCAGCTTGCGGTCCTAGGAGCTTGCTGGCTTTATGTCAGCTTCCTCTCACTTTTCCCTGCTCTCCTTTCCTCTCTTCAGTTTTCCTGACTCTCACAGCAGTGCAGCCTGCCCAGTGTCTGTAGGATTGCCAATCACCCTCCATGCCCACTTGCCTCCTCTGCAGCAGGGCAGGGGGCACAAGGGAACGAGGACAGCATTTTATGAATACACACACACACACTTTTTTGACCACTTTTATACCAGCTTGCATGTGCATGGCTGGCAGAGCTGGTCCCACCCTCCCTGTCCCTCCCAGGAAGTGGGGGAAGCCGTGGAGAACCCCACACTCCCCTGGACTAGGCAAACGTTGTTCTTCCACTCTTCATTTCTCAGCAGAGGTGGCATACAGCTGGTTCTGTACCTAGGAGCAGTGCCATTTCACCACACCAATCTCGTGCCACGGCATGCTGAGAGCGAGAGCTGAATGCAGGACTCACTGCTGCAGAGCTGGGCACAGGGCTGCCTCAAGGCCGCTGCCCCACTCACAGCAGCCCCAGCCCGAGGCAGAAGGGGAAAGACTCCAAGTTAAATAATTAAAAGAGACTTAAGTAAAAATCAACAGAAATGTCATCAAATGAGCAGTGTCATTTTGAATTAGCGCTTGTAAAGGTCAGGCAGATCCAGAACAGGTGGAGCGACTGCGTGCCGCTTGTTGCAGCCAGGCAGCATGGCCTGGCACCCAGGCAGGCAGGGTGCAGGGACCAGCCCACTGTGCCAGGGCACCCGCCAGACCATGGGCACGGGGACAGGGCAGGTGGCACGGGGTGCCACTGTGAGCCCTGAGCCCCACATCCCCGAGGAATGGTGGGGAGGGAGGACCAACCAGGGCGGCCGAAGAGAGGATGCGCATCTGTCAGAGTCCAGTCAGAGCACATTAACGCGGTGACATGATTCTAATTAACTACCGTGAGAGGTGTCACAGCTGGAAAAGCAGTGAGCAGAGACAAGCTTTTAAAAAAAGAAAAAAGCAATGTGACAGTCTTTTTTTTCCCCCTCTTTCTTTTTCTTTTCTTTTCCCTTTTTTTTTTTTTTTTTTTTTTTTTACTCTTGTGTGCTCTCTCCCCTCCATGTGGGAGTGGATCTAAAGATAATTAGGATGTCTGGCTGCCTGGGAACCTGAGCCGGGGCTCTTTTGCTTTCAGTCATTTAAGTTTTCGACATCTCTCTGAAGGGACTTGGTGGCGCAGTGGATTACTGCGCGCCAGAGTGACAGAACACTCTTCTAATCGTAAACCCATTTTAGAAAGGATTCTGCTCTCCCTTTTTCCCCAGGAGCAGCAGGGGGTATGTTCTGATCACTGCAGCTCTGTTCCCATACACGCTACAATGGGAAACTCAAGGTCTTTCAGCTGTTTCCTGCAGTTAACAAAGGAGGCACAGAAGAAAGAAAGGAAGGATGATTGAGTGTTTGTGTTGACTGCAGTCACCCCTCCATCCTACCCCACCAAAGTTGGTCTTGTGTCCGCAGGGGTGGAGACCCCGCTGCCTACTGGGGCTGTGATGGGCTCCTTACACCTTACTCCTCACCTGAGGGCTCATGGTCCCTTGGAGTGGAGGCTGAGATGGACTTTGAGGCTTGGGCTGACCAAGAAGAGTGAGGAGGCCACTGTGTCCTCCTCCAGCCATGCCCACTCCCTGGGGATGTGTGGGAGGCAGGTGCAAGCCTCTTTCTGCCGACTAGAAGTGGTCCTGTTTGCAGCTCTGGTGTCACTCTGAATATTGTTCTTGTGTCTGGGAGGTCAGGGCAGATCTGTCAATCCTCAGACCTGGTGGACTCCCAGCAGAATAGTGCTAGCATTGTCCTGAAGCTGCCCTTTGGCATGGCTTCTCCTGTCCTCCCTTACTCAGGCTTCTGGCTTAAGGACCAGCAGTGGGGACTGGCAAGAGCAGATTTGCTGTCTATCCCTCCCTCACAGGCCAGTTGTGATTTTCAGCCCAATTCTTCTCTCCAGTAATAGATGAGAAATGTCTTAAATTTGTGGGGTTTGTATCACCCTAAACTGTTGTTGGCACACTGGGAGCACGGGGAGAGGACAATTACTATGTGTGCTTTGTCTTGCCAATCAGACAGTATCAAATGCAGGAGCATGCAGACATGAACTGATTGGTACTAGAGAGACCTTTGCACTGCCTTGGACCCATCCTGCTCTTGGCTATTTGTCCAGTCCTGTGGCTGAAGCTGTGGCTTCCAAAACATCCCCCCCACATAGTGCCAATACAACCCTTCCACTGACCAAATCCTGTCACATGTTGTACTGGGCAGGTAAAACATCTTTGCTAGCACTTACTCCTCTGCCCCTGTAACAAGCATCACTTCCCATGCACTGTGATGCATCCTCTGACACAGCCAGACACAGGTTATGTGAGAGGCGTTGGAAGATCATTAGCTTTCTAGAGAGCTTTTTCTGTAAAAAGTAGTGAAACACCAAGTGACATTTTGATTTCCCTGAGGCTTCTTTTGGTGCCTTGGTGTCTCTCTGCAATGTGTCCGAGACGAGGCTGAATGGTAAAACGTCTTCCCTGGCCTGCAAGGTGGGAAAGAGTTTCCTGTTAATGAACATAAACGTCTCAATTAGGAGCAAGGATTGCCTGCTCTGCTCTGCAATGGACTCCAGTGGAAAGTGTCTTTTAGTATCACGCTGTCCTGCAACAGCAATGTGTATCCAAACCCACCCTCCTACACTTGCATCCCAGGGAACTGCAAGGTTGCTGCTGTCCCCCTTGGGTTAGCCCTTATCTCCACAGTTTGGGTATCCACGTTGTCTCAGCTCTGGGATCCCTAGCCAGTGTCAGTCTCTAAGCACCGTGGTCCCTTTCTGCAAGGAGGAGAGATTCCTGCACAAGTTTTGGGAAAGATCTGCCTTTAAGGAGGGTGGTGGTAGAGGTACAGAGTGAAGGCTGTGTCAGCAAGGGACATCAAATTTAAGCTGTCCTGCTTCACCTAATGAGAGTTGATTGCAAGGTGCAACAGGGGAAGTGATAGCAACCAGCCTGAGAGACTCCACCACAATTTAACAAGTTTCCATTCCCCTGAGTTCACTGGCAAGACCCCCCTCTAAGTCTGTACAGGAATTCATAAGAATAGGATAATTAGGATGTTACAAAGCTGCGACCCTCAGAGGAGTCCTTGGATTAATCTAGTCTTTCCCTTAAAGACATCTGTAACTACAATCTTTGTTTCTCTCCTGTTCTTCCCCCCTCCCCTTCTTTTCCCCCCTTGTCTGTCTCTGTATCTCCTGTCAAACCGTTGCAGACGTAAATGACAAAGAAATCAGAAGGAGAGATCAATGCAGTCCAAATTAGCACTTGGAGATAGACTGTGCTGGAGATGTCAGAGCCTGACCCCAGTTGATCTGCCAGCCTCTGCCGGTGATATTATGCAAATTGCATCCATCTGGCAGAGCCCAGTGAAGGACTAATGGGGCAGGGAGGGGGCTATGGCCGGGTGCCTTTGGGAAGGGGAGAGAGCTGGGGGTCTTTGGGGAGGTAGGTCCATGATCGATGGGGGAGATAACGTACTGCATTGGCTTCTTTTGTGCTCCTGGGCGGATTAAAAACCAAACTCCAGATAAGAGATAACCAAACTTCATTTTGCTTTTTATTTCATTCCTTATTGCTATCCCCACACAACCTAGTACCAGAAAGAAGGCGGGNCCTGCACGTCATTACCACTGATGGCAGTTTAAGGGGAGAGACAAAGTCTGTGAAAGAAAGCACACACACACGGGAAAAAAAAAGCTAGCTGCTTAAAAGACTGCTGTAACAGGAGCATGGATAATAGAAATCTCAAATTACGGTGATCGCCTTGTTAAGAAGTTTGAAAATACAGCCAGATTGTCTTTAATGAGAGAAATATGGCTGTTAGTTAGTGAAGGAGGAGGGAATGGACCTTGTTTCAAGATCTGTAGCTCACCCATCAAAGAAGCACCGGCTGTTTCATTTCAAAATCCTGCTCCTCTGCCTGATATTAAAAATAGTTGTTAAAGGCTTTGACTAGCAAGACGATTCTCTTTGGCTTCCTACTCTCTCCGCCTCCCCTGAAAGACTTTGCTAAGAGAACTTCTGCTTTAAAAAAATGTCCAAGCAAAGAAAGAAAGAAAGTGTTGGGCCATGGAGTGATGCTGCCTCTGGCACCCAGGAGTGCCCAGGGCCTTCAGACCAA
Source organism: Eubucco bourcierii (assembly GCA_013396675.1). NCBI lineage: Eukaryota > Metazoa > Chordata > Aves > Piciformes > Ramphastidae > Eubucco > Eubucco bourcierii. The sequence continues at coordinate 686,366 of VWZE01010097.1, forward strand.
GCACCACTAGCACTCTGGTTGTCTCCACTGCAGCAGAGGTGAGCCCTCTCCATGCTGTGTGCCTGTGCCGCAGCGTGGTACCATCACTCTCTCCTCCTAGCAGACCCAGCCCAGGCTTTTTAGGTATCCAGATGCCTGTTAAGCACCATGGTGCTTCACCTCTCCCTTGTGCAGTGGTAGGCCAAGGATACAGGTGGAGAGAAGGCAGGTTTGGCAGCTGCCCACCAGCCCCCACCTCTTGTTAAAAGCTAACGGGCACCTCGGTGCTGTTAGGCTCTGACCCGTAACTGCTCCCTCACGCTGCGCTGCCAACCCCCTCTTCATTCTCCCCTGAAATCAAGGGATCACATTAATTGGTTTAGGGATCGCTGCCCCATGTCCTGAGTGGCCTATTTAAGATAACGAACTTGGACTGTGTTAATAACTCAGCAGAGGATCTAGGATTGAGGCCTGGATGGGGGAGATGCTGCTGGGTCGGGAAGATTGGCACTGAAGCATCAAAAATCTGTCCAGGACTGTGCTTTTCCCTGTCTTAACATAAATCAGTGTAATTCCCCCACTCCCAAGTTGCTAATGAGTTGAAATCGCAGGGCAAAGGGCTCTGGCAGGAAGGGAGAGCTGCAACAGCCAAACTGCCACCCTTGCTCCCTTTGTGGGTCTGCAGTGGGATCAGGAGGGATCTGCTCTCCTCTTTATCCTCCACAGTATGAGGTTCTTCACAAAGCTGCCACAGGCTGATGCCAGCTGTGCCATTAACTACTTGAGCTCTGGTTTGGTCCTGGTCCTGTGGCAGAGTGCTGCAGCAAGCATGTGTTTGGACAGTAAGGTTTCTCTCTGTCCCCAGAAGGCTTTGACCAGTACAGAATTCTTGAAACCCAGTGGGAGCCTAAGCAGCTCCTCGGCCTGGGCCCCAAACTGCATGCCACCAGAGTGCAGGACTTGGACAGGAGGATGGGGTCGTGGGTGCAGCTTAGGGTGAGCCCACTGGTCCACGTTGATGGGACCAAGCCTTCATGTCCAGTGCTGTGGTCTGATGTGTCTGCCCTGTGTGCTCGGAGGTCTCTGAGGGCATGGCATGAAGCAGCGGCTCAAGAGCTCACATCAGTTTTTAGCAGGTGGTGTCTGAGTTGCAGCAAGATCAGCAGGGCTGGGCTGCTGTGCCCATCGCTAGAGGATTGTGCTGCCTCATACCCCTCTGTGGCACTGAGCTGATCTTTAACCATGCCCCTAACCCATGATGTGATGCAACCCCCCCCCCCCCC
>VWZE01010097.1:688589-714747 GCA_013396675.1 Eubucco bourcierii
TTTCTTTTTTTTTTTTTTTTTTTTTTTTGTGGGCTAGAGACAGGAAGGATAAAAACTATGGGAATGAGTTGTTACTATTATTATAAAGTGGTGTGAGTTTTTTCTTTTTTTTTTTTTAAAACCATCAGTTCACCCCCCTTTTGCTTAACTGTTTCCTGATCATTATTTTTTAAGCTGCTCGAAGGAAAGAAGAGAACATCCCCTTCCCCCGGATAGTGGCTCTGAATTTGCTCCCAGATAGGGAAGGTGATTTTTTTTTTTTTTGTGCCCATGTTTTGGCTCAGTTCTCTGACTGTGGATCAGGCAAGCAATTAGCAGTTCAGATCGTACCAAGGCTAAATTCTTTGTCTCAAAATCGCAGGTTAAGAGTTGGAAAAGAGCCTTAATTGTCTGGTGCTGAACTAGGTATTTTTTCTGAGAGCATTTCCAGTGCTTAGGGCTGTTTATGGAGGGAGTCTCTTGTGTTTCAAAGGCCCTGCAGCAGTGCTGCCTTTTCCTAGAGCCTGCAGGAGTGTTCAGGCACACATCGGTGTCCAGACACCCCAGCAGCATTTCTGGCCTCTCCAGCCTCTCCCACCAGCCAGCTTGCTGCCTTGCTGACAGCCATGCACCCTCTCAGCAATCCCAACACAGTCCTGGATGCTGTTAGCCTTCTCCACTGCCCTGTATTCTAACCCTCTGCAGCTGTAGGTGCAGCCTGCCTGCACCCTGCCACTGCTGTCCAAGCCCACCACCGGCTGCCCTTAGTGCATCGAGGCAAGGACTACTTACTTGCGACAGCAGCACATGGGAGTCCTGTACTGCCCATGTAATGAGGCTACTGCTTGCACAGCAGCAGCATCCCACCCTGCTAGGCTGAGCACAGGGCACTCTATGCTGATGCCAACCACCCTACTGGATGGCTGAATGAAGGGGTCTTGCCCTTCCTCTCCTTGCCTACTCCCCCAGACCCAAACTCTCCAGTCGTATTTGTGTCCCAAACCCATGCTTTCTGTCACCTCTTGATCCAACTGACAGCCTGCTTTATTTACTCTAATGGTTCTCATATTTTAAATGTTAATTCCTCCCTGAAGAAAATGTCTTTTCAGGATGAGTTGCCCATCAGCAGGGACACAGAGGGTATGCTGGCACCCCTGGCCTCTGTGCAGAGCCAGGCGCTAACCCCATGGGCAAGAGCCCAGTAGATGCAAGTGAGCTGTAATGCTCAGGGAGCACCTCAGTCCCTGCTGCCACCACGGCTGAGCTGTCTAGGGGACACCCCAGCAAAAGGCAGAGCTAACCAGGACAGATGCATCTCTGGCATCACAACTCATCCCTCTGCAGCCCATTTGGCATAGTGCCACATGTTGCCACCACAGCCCCCCATCATCCCAGCTGCAGTTAGGGGTTGATGGATTGTCTCCTAGCTGGAGTCTCAGTGTGGCCCCCCAAAGGGGACGCAGCACACGTGGAGGTGAGCAGGGGTGTGCTGGGCTGCTGGCGTCCAACAACAATTTCTAATCTTGATTGGAGAGAAGAGCAGTGGGCTGGGGGGGAGAGGAATCTGAGATAAATGTTAGCTCATTTCTTAAGTAATTAGTTACCTCCTCATCCCCATGTTGTAATTGTGAACAAGCTGTAATGTTTAATTAGTGTGTAAATGAAACCCCGATTTCATAATGGCTGCGGTGACAGCGCTAAGTGAGACAGGCACAGAAGGGGCCGCATTGTTTCAGCGGGAGATGAAGCTGTCGCCCAGCAAGCCGAGCGTCTCTGGGAGAAAATGGAAATGATAAACGAAGTGAGGCTAATTAGCAAAATCATACAGGCCCCACTGATGGTTCTCATCAAGAGGAGGTAATGAAGCGGGCGGGCCAAACTGAGGGGGGATTAATTGGAGCTGATTCCTGCACATCCAGAAGCTGTAGAGCAATTGACATAAGATGCAAACTTTACTGCTGTGCTTCTCTCACCCTTCCTCAGGTCTCAGCCATGGGTAGGGCCTGTGGGGAGCAGGGGGCAACCCCTGGGAGCTGGTAATGAAGCAGGCAGGACATGGCTGGAGGGAGATGCTCCCTGCCTGGTGGCAGGTGCTGCAGGGCTGAGGCACATGGACACCACCCCACAGAAAGTACGGTGTGAGAGCTTTGAAATGCTGGAGAGCTGCTGCAGGGCTGGTTGGAACTATATGATCTTTCAGGTCTCTTCCAGCCCAAATGATTCTATTATTCTATAATAACCCTTTCTTAGCTCCTTTCAAGTCACTCCCCCTCTACTGATTGTATTTTTAGCATAGCCATTCAAAAAGTAAATAAAACACCTCTGTGTGACAGGTGCTGGAGAAGGGGTCAATCTCCCCTACTTACCTTCTAGGCAGGGGTCTTTAGAGACCTGATGCCCGTGGCAGCCAAGCTGGAGCTTGCTGCAGTGGTCAACCTGGGGCGTAGTGGAGCTGAACTTTATCCTTTCAAGCTGTGTGAGAAATGCCCTTTCTACAGCTGGTGGTGCACAACCCTGATCACATTGCATTACTTAGTGACATTTCAGGGAGTGCGTGAAGCCCTGCTGCCAGTCTGCTTGGCCCCAAACGCCTCATCCCTGCTGTAGATGGGAACTGGCTGCCTGCAGGCCAGGCTAACCCCAAACCTGCTCTTTACCTGCTGCTCACTCACTATCAGAAGAAGGCAAAAACCTTGCAAAGCAGAAGAGAGGACAGCAATACCTGTCTCTCTGTGCTCGCATCTGTCTGTCTCTCAAAACAGGTTGTTCCTGGCTGCACATGAGGTTATGGGACCATGAACAGGTCTTTTCAGTCTCTCAGTCTCCTTTTTGGCCAAATAAAATGGTGGGTTGTGTTGTGTACTTGGCAACTGCCAGTCCCTGGGATGTCCAGTGCCTGCCCAGAGACACTGAGTCCCTCCCTCATGGTACCTCCAAGACCCCCACTGCCTCTCCTGCTGAGTAATGAGAGATTTCCCTGGGCCTCTGAGGGCTCTAAAGAGAGGCTGAGCAATATTATTTATTCAGTTGTTTACAGAAGCATTTGATCGGGAATAGTTCTTCACTGCCAGCCTGTTGTGTATTATTCATTGCAATAATCTCTGCAGATTGTGATAAACTGTAACGGCGTCGGGGCAGCGCGGAGCGGGGCTGCACTGCCACCGCCGCCTGCACCGGCCTCTAAAATATCGGCAGCTGCGAGCATAAATCTCAATTTACAAGTGGGACTATTGCACGGGGAGTTATAGTTATACTAATGATTACTTCTCTGTCTTATTTTTCATGTTGCAACAGAGTAATAAATTTTTAAGAACAGCCTGGGCAGAGCGTTAGTGAAGCCTGCGTGTCCTCTCGCCAGGCTGCTGGCAGAGAACAGTGTTCCCGGCCTCCTCCGGGCATGTCGCCAGCAGGGTGCCTGCCCCTCTTCTCAGGGAGGTGATGGAAAGTGAGGGCTTTGCACCACCACACTGGGAGAGGTACAGTGAAAAACTCCCCGCAGCCATGGTGTGGCAACAGGCTGGAGCATCGCTTTGGGTTGAGCAGTCCTTGGGGAGGGCATCTGCAGGGCAACATCGCGTCCATCCCTGTGTGTGAGTGGATAGGCTCAAACAGCCATCAGTCATTGCCTTTGCTGGTGTGGGACTGGGGTGTGATGGAATATTGTTGAGAAAAACAAAGGGGATCTTCAAGGATTTCTGGAGGTCAAAGCTCTTGACATTGGTTGTCCTGGAGAAGACACTTCACCTCCCTGGCGTGGCTTCCCCACTGGGAATGGGGACTGAACCTGTCCCTCTGTTGCTGAACTAGTCTTTCTCAGTTAAGTGCAGGAGATCCTGGGACTGACAAGGCCAAGGGATGGGGATTTGATGACTAAGTGCAGAAATTACATTTGAGGGGTGCTTTCTGCCCCTGTAGCTCACCACCTTCCTGGTGCTGGGACTTTTCCCAGAGATAGAGGAGTGGGAACTGCCTTTTCACAGGTGATGTGCCCACAGTGTGGCTACAGCATGGAAACATCAGGCTTGGATGGTCCCTTCTGGAAGAAAGCCCCCTTTCCTGGGGGACAGCAAGGGTCAGCACAGAAGGCTCTGGCTAGAGGAACCAAGACCCAGCTCCTGTACTCATCTCCGATCAGCGACCCATGAGCATCTGGTGGCATTCTTCCTGGAAGAGGCCCCATGGGGGCACCCCCCAAATGCCAGGTCTCTTCCCCAGAAGGCAGTGGTGGGACATGAGGTTCAGCGAGCATTTCCTGAGTGTTTATCACAGCTCCAAGGTCTGTGATGTGAGGCCTCTGATGGATGCCTCCATTCACAGACTTGACATTATGATGTACAGGGAGCCTAGAGACATATAGATTTTCAAAGTGGCCACTTTGAGCATAATTATAAATATCCAACCTCTTTACATAGTGAATTACTGCCAGGAAGAGGAGGGACCCAGAAGGGCTGAAATTCTGGCACCCAGGCTTTCTTGAGAAAGGAACCTTGGCAGAGATTCCCCACCCATTTTGGGGTGCCAGGAAAGGATGGACATTAAGGGATAATGCCTTTCTCCTCCTGTGCATCTCTTACAGTTCCTTTCCCTTTCTTCTCCATGCTGTCAGTGTCTCATAGCAGGGGATATCTCCCAGACACCGTCTAGGACCCTGTCTTCCCCTCTTTGTCTGCACCAACACACTGCAGCCTGATCTTACCCGCTTCTGAGTGGCTGGCTCCCTTTCCAGATCATGGCACAGAGCATAAGGGTCATCAGGGAGCTAATGGCCCCAGGGACATAGCAAAAGAAATGTCTTGTTCTAGCTCATGGCCATCTCATTTCCTTCCATTTGCCTTTGGATCATCCCAGCCCATGCAGGCTTGGAGCCTGGCACCGAGGGATCAGTTTTCGGTTGAACAGAAGAAAATCCTTCCAGTTGGCTACGGGATGCCAACTCTGCAGCTGAGACCCAAGCACAGTCAAAAGCACTCTCACATGCCTCCTTGAACCCACAGCCTCCTAGAAAAAAAAGCAACTGTCCTGAAGGAAACCATTTGGAAGTCCTTTTATTATGCTTTTCTCCTGTGATTTGGATGGCATGAGAGTATCACTGCTTCCCTCTCCATACTGCAACCAGGGTGAGCATTCCTTGGGGAGGGCATCTGCAGGCAACAGCATGTCCGTCCCTGTGCGTGAGTGGATAGGCTCAAACAACCATCAGTCATTGCCTTTCCTGGCATGGGACTGGGGCATGATAGAATGTAGTTGGGAAAAACAAAGGGGATCTTCGAGGATTTGTGGAGGTCAAAGAACAGAACTGAAGCAGAACTGAAATCAATGGCAGGTAGAGATAAGCATAGTGCCCCAGCTGACTACAGTGAGCTGTGGGGAGGCTGGGGAAAGGCTCTAGCTCTCCAGGTTAAAACCTTCCAGGAGCCACTGATTCTGATCTGTGAATGCCTCAGACAAACAAGAACAGCAACTGGGGACTTGGGGCAGGGACACTGGGCCAAGGACTTGCTAGTAGGCAAAAACTGGAGTAGCCAGAGGCTGCAGATGGTAAGAGGAGCCCTAGGTGATTTGGTGTTGGATTGAATGCCTTCCTTCACTGTGTGTCTTGCTGAACTCAACCTACATCCCTATCCCTGTTGCAGCTCTTTGTCCTTGTTTCCTTGTCCTGATCCCTTCCCCAATCTCTGGTATCATCTCAGCCACCAGCCCCACTAGCTCCCCATCACTGTTTCTCCCTGACTCAAACTCTTGTTGGCTCAAGTATTTTGATGAAGCAGTTTCCTCCCTTGCACTTCCCAGGGAAGTAATCAAGCGCCTGGAGAGACAGGTTCCTGCTCTCCACACAGGTGCCTGGAGTGGGTGCCAGTGGAGTTTTAGCAGCTGGGAACAGGGGGGCAACCCAGGGCTGGCTGCCAGGGTCCACAGACAGGGCTGGCTTTACCCAAACTTGGCAAGACTCTGATGGGAAATCCAAAACACTTCCTGACCCCAAAATCACCTTCCCAACAGACTGCAAGGCTTTGTTCCAAAACATCTGGGCACACACACCAAAACCTCACAACAAGAAGTAGCTGGAACTTAAGGGAAATAGTGACATATTTTTCATTCTTGTTGATGGCAGTGCATTAACAGTTTGGGTTGGAATTTCCTGGGGAAAAAAAAAATCCAGTGTGAGTCGCATTTCCAGCATGGAACATCTCAACCAGATGACTAAACTTTTGGGGAAAATCCAGGTAGGTCCTGTCAGAGCGAGGGGGAGCCACCAGCTCCTCTTTTTCCCCAACACATACTTGACCCTGTGCTCCTGGGGCTGGGGCAACCAGAAACCCAGCTCCTCGTGGCCCCAGGACCGCAGAGATCAGGCTTTGCTCTCTCCAGCAGCCCTGTGCACTGCAGCATGTTGCGTAAGGAACATTAATTAACATTGCTGGAAGATCTGAGGAAAGGTGCAATTTGAATGATCTGGCACCGCAGTCATTCAGATGTTGAGTTAATTCAATGCTTGCACACAGTGCTCCTACAGATTGTTGGCTTTAAACAAACAGCAGTGACAAATTTGTTGCTGTGGAAATGTGGTCATTAAGTCGGGAGCGTGTGTTTGACCTGAAAGCGATTGAGTGATGGATGCAAGTCATTTTAAAGCTGCAGCAGCCAAGAGGATGCTCCTTTCTGAGAACAATCTTGTGTCTGAGGCATGTGAATAATTTAAACAAATAAGTAAAGTAAGGTGAAAGCACTGCTGTTAGCTGCCCTGTTGTATTACAGCACTAAATGGAAAGCAGAGCAGTTCTGCTGGCTCCATGGTGGAGGGGAGCTTGGCATAAGGAGGTGTAAGGTGCCAGCTTTGGGGCTGTCCCCGGAGATAAATAGTACCAGCTGAGCTTGTGTCACTTTAATAGTCAGTCGTGGGAGCCACACACCCACCGCTTTCCAAGTGCAGGCAGTGCAAACACCATGAGATCCCCAAGGAGCAGGGACCAGAGCACCTTGGTGAAGGTCACCCTGATATTCTGGCAGAGCAGGACTCAGGAGTCCCACATTGTGGGACTGTCCCATTCCAGCCACTCCTCTCATCAAACCAAAGGAGCCCAATACTCCCTTCAGTTCCAGATGCCCAGGTCTGGCACATCTGGTCCAGCAATGGTGTTTAGGGGAACCAGGAGCTCAGCACGCTGTTGGGCTGCTGCTCCATGCCAGCCTTGCTCTGAGCTGTCCTCTTACTGCTGTTGACGATTCCCTCGCCCATGGACTGCAAGCTGGGAGGGAGGGTTAGAGCCGCATCGGTCACGTCGCATGGGTCTGTGCCTTCCTCTGCTGGAATTGGCGTCCCAGTAATGAGGCTGGTAGTTACTGTGCATTGGAAGCAGCCTCAATATCTCGGCCATTTAGTTTAATGGGGTTTTTTAAATACCAAAAGCAATTAAGTTCACATTGTGAGCTAATCGCCTACAAAATTTCATTTCAAAGATGCTCAGACTGTTTGTGAGAGAATTGCTGGAAAGAGACCTAAATGTGCCACCATATCTGTCCATTTGTCCTTCTCTGCCTTCCCTTTTTCCTAGCTAGAGCCAGGTAGACTTGTCAAAACAATCAAATTTTCAGTCTTCTGCTTTTCTAGCAGGTTTTTCCATGGTGTGAATTTCAGATATGTAAGTGACTGTTGATGGTTATAGTGCTTAGCTGGTACCACAACAGTGAAAATGAGGGATTCAAAGACTTTGTTGGTGAACAAGAGCCAGATTGCTGTTGTTGGGGAGCGGGTGGGCACATAGCCCTGTACCCAGGCCAGGAGGAGATGGTGGGTGCTGTGCCCATAAGCATGTGTTACCTGCAGTCGAGGCCTGTGTCTGTGCTGCTGTACCTGAAGGCATAAGTGGTGTCAGAGCAGGAGCACCCAACATTGCCCTTTCACAAGCCTTTTCACTTCAGATAGCAGTGCCAGGCGATCTGTCAGCAGCATTTCCACCCCATTCCTCAGCAGTTCACCCCACGTGCCTGCCTCTCTGCTCCTCCTCTGGCCTCGGCAACTTAAACCCACGGCATCCATCCGTGGCAGCCCCCAGAGGGGCCAGCTTGCCTGTAGGCTGCGCGGCTTTATCAGATCGGAGAAGAGCCGGAGGTCTTTGCCAGAGATTACTTGTTCTCCTCAACAGCCGTGTTACTGAATATGGAATAATGCCCCTCGACAGCCAGCTGGGCTTTCGTTTCCTGCACTGTAGCTATCCTGTTAATGCTCTCTCCTTAAAGCACCTTTGCCAACTGAGCCGCCCACGTGCTGCCTGTCACCCTGCTGGCACAATGGGCAGGGGCATACTCCACGCTGTTTCCCACCAAACTTCAAGACCCCAGTGCGTCCCACTGAGCTGCGCAATGCCACTCTGTTTTGCATGCAGCATTGCTTGGTCCAGACCCCCTGTGCTGTCCTTCCCAACCAGTTTCCCTGGCCAGCAATGGGGAGGTGATTTATGGAGTCCCACACATACACCCGGTGAGTCCAGCTCCCTGTGTTTCAGGGAGATCCATCGCACAGGGAGGGGAGGTCACTGCGTTGTAGGTTTGCTAACCTTGCCCGCTTATTAAAAATGGTAAAAGCCTCCCTTAGGACTCGTGAAGTATAGATCCAGAGAGCTCCATATGCTGTTTCCCTTAATGAGATGTCTGCCTGAAGAGCAATAGCAAAACACACCATCCAGTTCAGGGTCCCTATAGCTAGATGGCCTGGCTGTAAACAGAGCCGTCCGTCTTAATGGGCTATCGTGTAAAAACTTCTCCCAGTCAATAAATCAAAGGGGCTCCATTTATATCATGTGCTGCCTTCACTATTAGGCTGCCTCTGGTTGGCATGTTCTGATACAGAGCTCCCCAGGACTGCCAGGTGAGGCCAGAGGCTCTTACGGGCATTTAATTTAGGCTTCCCCTTGCTGATAACCATGTGGAGTGCAGCAACTAGGGTTTGGCAGGGAATACCCGTGTGGAGTGCAGCAACTAGAGTTTGGCAGGGAATCCTCCTGTGGTTTGAGAGGAAGCTCAGGGGAGACCTCATTACTCTCTACAACTACCTGAAAGGAGGTTGTAACCAGGAGGGGGTTGGTCTCTTCTTCCTGGCACCCAGTGACAGAACAAGAGGACACAGCCTCAAAAGAGACCTCAAAAGAGGTCCTCAAAAGAGGACCTGGCAGGGCAGGTTTAGGCTGGATGTTAGGAAGAAGTTCTTCAAGGAAAGTGATTGCTCATTGGAATGCAGTGGCTGTGGAGATGGTGGAGTCACTATCCCTGGAGGTGTTTTAAAGGAGACTGGATGAGGCATTTAGTGCCATGGTTTAGTTAATTAGAAGGGTTAGGTGATAGGTTGAACTTGATGATGATAGAAGTCTTTTCCAGCCTGGTTAATTCTGTGATTCTGGCATTCTGGCATTGCCATGCAAAACAGGGCACTCATGGACCAGGAGCTGATGACCATCGCCTGCCTTGCCCCACTGAGTAATAACCTTGGGTATACAGGGGACACTTGGAGAACTTGCCAGGGACTGGACTGCCCTGGGAAGGGGTACGTGGGGGCTGGCAAGAACCTCTGCTCCTTCAGGAGCAGCAGGATCAGCCTGGCACAGGTATTTATTTTTCATTCCTTCCCTCATGCTGCTCAGTTGCCACCGGAGGGAAGTTCCGCTCCAGCCACCATCCCAGGCAGAGATATTAGTCCTCATTACTAATTAAAGGAAGCAGGAGTAATTGACGGATGGTGGATGGCGGGGGAGCCGCTGTGATGAACGGCCCCTGTCCCTGTGCCGGGGATGCATGCTGAGCGCTACCTGTTAGCTACAAATAAACAAACCTGATAAATAATAAATAGTTTGAGAAGAGTGGCCGAGCATTATTTAAATTAATAGGGATTAGAGGGGGAGGCCTGAAAGAGCATTCCTCTGGATGAGCTATCCCTGGATGGGCAGGGGCTCATTTGTTGCAGACTGGAGTAAACAAGGAGATGGGGAGGATTCATCACGGTGGGGCCTGGCAGTGCTGCTCAGGCTTGCAGTGGCACAGCCATGCTTTTTCTGGCCACCCTTGTGCCAGGGCTTCCCGTGTCCCTGCCACCTTGCTGCTTTACTGGGCTGTGACATCTCTGGTGCCAGTTTGGTGCACTGGATGCAGAAGGGAGCCAGTCAGAGCAGTGGGGGAGCAAGTGCTCAGCTCTGGCATGGCTGCTGGAGTCCCACACTTTGGCAGAGCAGCCCACAGGTTTTCCTGCTTGATGGGCACCTGAGCTGTTCGGTAGCTGCTATCTGCCTGTGTCTAGGCACTTGCTGCCGGACGTGGTTTGGTCCTAGCCGCTGAACGTGGATGCCCGAGATGTCTCCTCACCTCCTGACATTTGACCAAGCCCCCTGCCTGCTCACAGTCGGGAGGCTGCGGGTGGCAGAGGGAGGAGGATGCCGAGGGAGAGGGGAGGGCGGGAGCTCTGCTCACTATCACATCTACTCCATCTTATCGCCACAGTAATTTGATGATAAAAAATAATCCGAGGCTGGAAAGGAAACATGTGTAGTGGAGTAAAGATTGAATGGAGGTGGATTGTGCCCTGGGGCAGTGACTGGGAGATAGAAGGAAATGTCCTTCTGTTTGACATACTGCCGAGGCACGGCCCCCCGCCTCGACAAGCCCGTGCCCGTGGCATGGGGAGCCCGCCAGCCCTTGTGCTGGATAGTGGGCAGGAGGGTGGCTTCTGCGACCCCACCACCACCTCCTACCCCCCACCCTTGGCCCCGTGACTCACTCCCGGCATGCTTCTGATTTATTTTTTTTCCCTTTGGTTATGCTTCACAACTCATTTTATCAGCTGTCAGTAGCCAAATGTCTTTTTTAAGGAGTGGGTTATAGCCACTAATGTACTGAATGCTATTGCACTGGCTGCAGTTAGTGTTCCACGGCTAAATTACTGTAATTAATGTTCCACTAGAACTGTTTGTAACAGGCGACTGGGGGAGTCCTGGGTCTGGGTTTTCGCAGCCACTGAATTATCTCTCCTCCCCAGAGAAGGAGCCTCTCAGGAGGGAAGGGCTGAGGTCATCACCAGGACAGTCAAGCAGGAGCTGTGCCGGGCTCCTGCAGACAAGAGGGGTCTTGGGAGCCATTCCCGTGGCACACACCTCCATGTCACTCCCTCCCGGGTGCTGTGCCCCATGGCTGCATGTGACTTGGGCTGCAGCAGTGCTCCCAGGTGGGATGTGCCACAGCACCACCCACCAGCCCCAGGCCTTTGCTCGTTGTCTGTTGCAAGTTGTGTTACAAAAATGAAACGCAGTGCCTAGAGACAAACTCTCCGAAACTCGCCAAGGATGGTTGCCAGAGGTGATTCTCCCATGCTGGGCACGACACCTCCACCCACAGCACGGCCCATCAGGGTAGAGCCTGTGCTTGCACCAAGGCTGCGTCCAACACTATCCCTTCCCTCCTGGCTCCCCCTTCATCTCCCGGCGAGGCCAGAGGTGCAGGGAAATAAAATGTGCTCCTCAGGCAGGGAGACTCGCACACACCCCTTGTTTCGCTAAATGCGTTCGTTCAATACCTGCAACAAACAGATTAGCCGAGGCTTTATCAGGGACAAGAGAAGGGAGAGCAATGTGATAATGGCTTTCAGCAAATCCTCGGGCTGTCACAGATTAGAGTGGCCGCGGCAGGAGCATTATCAGCCCTTTCCTCCTCTCGCCATCACCTCCCCCTTTGTCTTCCCTCACCATCGGATTTCTCCAGCCAATCTATCCCGGCGAGAGCCGGGCAGATACAAGAAGAAGTCGGTTTCCATCTGATCCGCGATTGGTTTTTCCCGGCAGCCGATCCGTGTCGCGGCATCGATCCGCGGGCCCCCCTGGTGCTCGTCACCTTGCGTGTCTGGAGAGAAAGGTGGCAGAGGGAAGGGGCCGGGGGGGCACTGTGCACTCGCCACGTGCCATTGATCCACAGGCGGGAGCGTGGCCGGGCTGGCCGCACCAGGCAGGAGGCACACCAGCCTGCCCTCATCAGGGGAGTTTAAATGTCTGTGACCTTCTGATTAAATTTGAGGAATGGCTTCGAGTGGCTGGTGAGAGGAGGGGGCTGAGCTCTGGCCCCCGGGGAGGGTGGCTGTGAGTTTCCTGGTCCTCACCATCCCACCACGAGGTGGCTTTTGAGACTTGACAATGGGCACTGGAGCCTACCAGGAACCCTCCTCTCTTGGAGGGGACACCTGCCTCACCCACATCCCCTTTTCTGCTCCTCAGCTTTCTCTGGCACACTGCAGTGCATCCAGGCACAACTCAGGACACCATCCTGGTTCTGCAGCTTGCCAAAGCATGCAGGAGAGGTTCAGTCAAGTGTGAGCTGTTAGCTTAGCTCCAATGAGTGGGCAATTTGCTCAGGAGACCTAAAGCTGTAGGGGATAATTTTTTTCCTTATGGAGGCTGGGGACAAGGGTGCCCTTAGTCCTTAGCCAGGGGCTGCTGAGGGCTGCTGGCACCAGAGTTTGTTGAAACATCTGGAGACTCTCAAAGTCTACCACTGGGCAGCAGTGCTGTATCAGGCAGGCCCTCTGCTCCCTTGGGGTCATACCAAAATTTCCCAGTGTCACAATCAGTGCCCAGCGCCACTCCCCTATGCTACTATGCCAGACTCCTCCCAAGGTAAAGCCGTGCCAGCTCTGCCTCATCTTGCTTTTCCTGGCTCGCCCAAGGGACAGCATGTGGGTGGATGGGAGGGCAAGAGAGGATATAACAAGTAATGGCCCCGAGTGTGGAAACAGTGTTAATAAAGTGTATTTCACTTTTAATTTTGGCATATAATGTAATGATCTTTTTTAAGGCCCTATCATATTATCTGCATGACTAGATTATTGAGTCTTCATCATCTCCAGATAAATTTATGACCAGGATGATGCTTGGAATTTATTATCAGTCAATAGAGCTCAATACTGTAACAAGGCGTGTAATAAGATATACATATTTAATGATCCGGAGTAAAACAGCCCCGCTAATGGGCAGGATGAGAGGCTGGAGCGTTAATTTCCATCCCCTGCCCCTTTCCGCAGAAGCCTGCACTGGACAAAACACAACCCCAGGGTCCCACGCATTGCTTGGCACAGGCTGGGAGCAGGGACCAGCTTGTGGATGCAAGGGAGCGCAGCCCTCGTGCTGCTGCTGCTGGGAGCATGTGCCTGCTGCACAGAGGTGTTGGTGGGCAGGGTGCAGGTCTGCCTCACACTTAGCACACAGGTCTGGCCAACGTCCCTGTCTGCACCAGGTATGGGATGTGTTTGTCTCTCACCATCCCATCAGTCAGGGTGAGCATCACACAAGGCTGCTGCTCCATCAGCTGCTGAGGTAGCCAGCAAAGGCTCCCTGATACTTCTCACCTTTGAAAGGCAAGCTTGCGGTCCTGCCTCAGGGAGAGGGCTGGGCTTCTTGGCTTGGCAAGGGGAGTCAAGCCATGGAACCCAGGTGGATGGATGGTCTCCATCCCCACTGTGCAGGGTTGTCTCTGGCCCGGCAAAGCCCTTGGTGGGGACACTTCTACATGAACTGTGCTGGTAGTGCCATCGGGGCAGGGGCCTATGATCCTGCTGGCCCAGCAGTGTCCCTGACAGAGGAGCAGGCAATGCCAGGGCAGTCACACTGTAGGGAGCAGGGCAGCTCTGTGTGCCAAAGTGCCCCAGCCTCACAGGAAACCGCCTGCAGATGGAGTCATGTCCAGCAGGGTCCCATCTTCCCTCACCAGGTAATATTTTGAGCTGCTGGTGGTGATTTTTCCAGCCCTTTGGGATGTTATTAAATTAGTTTCCTAGGACTTTTAATAAGCACTTTTGATGCCTTTGAAGCATGCAGCTTTGTGGGAAGATTACAGTCCTGCATCCATCTCGCTGGGAGAGAAACAATGGCAACAGGGCTGGTGTTTGATCTCTCCTCCAGAAGGCGAGAGAGGGTTTGTGAGAGACAAAGAGGTGAGCTGCTGATTTGGAGCTAATGTTTAAAAATAGGTAGGTCTCCCTCCAAGATAAAGAGACCTGCCCTTCTCTGTGTAATCGCCTGCCTCTGCCTTGCTGGACCTGCAGAAACACAGCTCGCTTTATTTGAAGGCTTCGAGTGCAGCGCTGCGGTTTGATTCTGGGTCCTTTTAAAGCAGTAACTAGGCCATCTGACCAAGCTTTAAAGAGCAGGAGAACTTTCCATTAGGACTCACCACACACTCTCAGCAGCACTAGAATTGCATCCTTGCCTTTATTTCCTTTCTCTGACATCTTGTGTCACTCACCGGCAGGAGAAAGTCGGCTTTATAAACTCTCCCATTTCTCCCTGGAAATTTCTCCCTAATTAGAGTCCCAGTCCTACTGGTGGGACCGGGCATCAGGAGCACAGCCGATGACTGGGTGGTGGCAGAGGGCATAGCACCATGCAGAGAGGATACAGGGGGCAGGGACAACTGCGCTGGTGCTGGGGAGCAGCAAAAAGGCAGAGCAAATTGTTCTCTGCAGCCTGGGGACCTCCTTGTCCCCAGCAACATCAGTCAGTGGTGGGGAGATGGCATCTTCCACATCTGTCCCTACAGCTCCTACACAGCAAAACCAGATCCCTGGCATGCTGAGTATCCACGTGCCTGGCCCCAGCACCGACTCTGTCAGGGACCATCGTGTGAGTTACAGACCACGAGCACTTGGCTCTGGCCAGGCATGCCTTTGCCACAGGGAAAAAAAGGTGTCAGGGGAGCCAAATTCCCTTTATCTGTGGATAACTACTGCTGCCTTTAACAGCCTGGAATAAACTAGCCATAAATATCATGATCATAAGTGCTTAGATATGGCAACTTTACACTGAACAGAGGTTTTAACCTTCCCTGTGGAGGATATCCAGCTCTACATCACTGACTCTTTCCATCTAGCTGCACAGCCAAAGACAAACATTAGGTGAGCTGCTTGCAGCAGCCACACCAGCTACCAGTCTAGTCCTTGCTCCACTTTTGGAGCAGGACCTCCCCCTTCCTGTAGCCTGCTGGAAGGGCTGGGAGGAAACCATCCCACCACACACTGTCTGCCTGCCCCCTGCCCACCCTGGAATGAGAGAAGCAGTGGTGGGGCGGTCCTGGTGCCATGCCTGTTGCATGAAGCCCCACCACCCTGGCAGGACCTCCTGCTTCCTTCAGTATCCTCAGGCATCCCCAAGAAACCTGTTCCAGTAGTAGTAATGATGCCCTCTGTGCAGGCAAGGCTAAGGCAGAGCTGTTGTGGTGACAGACTGCTGCAGCAGCATCCCAGATCCCACCCATCCCCTGGACTTCACTTTTGCTGGGTTACTGGTAGGGCTGGACAGTGCTGATGCTCGCTCACCTTCTCTGCCTGCCTCATCTTTCTGGCACCTTCTGGCAGCTGCCTGCAGCCCAGCCATCTGCCCCCTTTGGTCCAGGATATGAGCAGTTGCATCATCTGAGACATATGGTGAGTGTCATAGAATCATAGAATCAGTCAGGGTTGGAAGGGATCACAAGGATCATCTAGTTCCAACCTCCCTGCCATGGGCAGGGACACCCTACTCTAGATCAGGCTGTCTAGAGCCTCATCCAGTCTGGCCTTAAACACCTCCAGGAATGGGGCCTTGACCATCTCCCTGGGCAACCCATTTCAGGGTCTCACCACCCTCATGATGAAGACCCTCTTCCTAACATCCAGGCTGAATCTACCCATTTCTAGGTTGGTTCCATCCCCCCTAGTCCTATCACTACCTGACATCCTAAAAAGTCCCTCTTCAGCTTTCTTGTAGGCCCCTTTGAGATACCAAAAGGTCACAATAAGGTCACCTCGGAGCCATCTCCAGACTGCACAGCCCCAACTCCCTCAGTCTCTNATGAAGACCCTCTTCCTAACATCCAGGCTGAATCTACCCATTTCTAGGTTGGTTCCATCCCCCCTAGTCCTATCACTACCTGACATCCTAAAAAGTCCCTCTTCAGCTTTCTTGTAGGCCCCTTTGAGATACCAAAAGGTCACAATAAGGTCACCTCGGAGCCATCTCCAGACTGCACAGCCCCAACTCCCTCAGTCTCTCCTCATAGCAGAGGTGCTCCAGCCTTCTGATCATCCTCATGGCCTTTCTCTGAACACGTTCTAGCACATCCATAGCCCTCTTGTAATAGGGGCTCCAGAACTGGGTGGAGTACTCCAGGTGGGGTCTCACCAGTGCAGAGTAGAGGGGCAGGATCGTTTACCTCAACCCCTCGAGGACCCTGGCCTCCTCCTTCACTGCAGTTTGCTTTGTCATCTCTGACTGTGTTCAAACAGCACCTGTGGGCAGGGACCCTCCATCCATGTTGTGGAGAGGGGCAAGCATCAGTCTGGTCACCCCTGGCATCCAGCACAGACAGGAGGAAGGGTACTGAGAACATCTCTGCCCTGCCCCATCCCCAAGTCCAGATGGATCTCCCCAATTATACCAGCCCCGTCAGGCAGGAGCTCTATTGCCCTCTCCCTGCTGCTGCCATGCTTTCCTCCTCCCAAGGAAGCACCAGTGTTGTAGCCTGTGGTTTAATGGGGTCTTGTGGGGCCCCACCTCCCATTTCTATTCTTGTTCTACCCACAGAGCCCTGGAGAGGGATGTCTTGAGCCACCTACTTCTGCAAGAGTTTGTCACCATCACCTTTTCCCTAAGCCAAGACATGGGGTCCCATAGCAGCCCTGTCACAAGGGGCATCCTGCCCCTAGCCAGTGCCCCACCGTGACTTTATTTGGCACGGCGACTTTCAGGGGAGCTGTAAAGCACTGGGGTGAGTTAAATAATAGACGACAGTGTAGGGTATAAATTCCAGGAAGCCTGCGGTGGAGCGACATTGTATACGGAATAAATTACAGGCTGCCTGACTTCCAGGCGAGATTCATCTCCTGCTGAGCATTTTGTTTGGTGAGTGCTTGTCATGAGGGAGAGCTAATTACCGGCACGAGCCAGCTCCACCGCTGGGGACTAGGGTGTGAACTGGGCACCCAAAGCTCACCAGCGTCCCCGCACTTCCAGGATTTGCTCTTTCCAAGGCTGGCCATGTGCTAGGACCCTGTTTGCTGTGTGCCAGCTCTCTTCCCAGGGCCATTCAGCTCTGTCACAGCCCAGGGCAAAGGACTGTGCTGCTACACAGAGCTACCCCAACTCAGGGGACACAGGCAGATGGCAGCTGTGGGATCTGTCCTAGGTGAGGGCTGACATTGAGACTGCCTCTGCAACAGACTCACAGAGGGATGGAGGTGCCCCAGCCCAAGCCTGTTCCCAGTGGAGCAGAGCTATGCTCCTGAGGCTGGTCAAAGCTGGTGTTGCCATCCCCCCATCCTCAGACCCTATCACCACTCACAAGGTGAAACAAGGACTCCCAGTAATGCAGGGGAACCCAGGGCTGGCTGAGTAGTGGAGGTGAGTCATGGGGCTAATTTGTGGGCTGACTGGTACAAAAAGGCAAATCCTCACTGGAAGTTTGGTAGAGATCTTGTTAGTGGGATACTGCCGTGAACCACAAAGGAGAGGGAAGTTCCTTGAGTGCATGATTTGGGCTGAATAGTTCTGAGAAGGATGTGCTTTACCTTCAGGATGCAGAAGTTAGGTGAGAGGCTGAGATGCAGTTGAGTTTCTAGCTGCTGACTTCAATGTCAAATTCAGGACCAAGTTTGGAGGCTCGTCCTGCTGGGCTCCTGCGGGCAGCAGAGCAGGGACAGCCGTGCCAGGACACTCCCTTGCAGTGTCACCCGTGACAGGAGGTTTGGCCTCACCGTTCGCACAGCTGGGTGTTGCCAGGTAGGCGGCGTGTCGCCTGCAAGGCCATGGCAGAGACTGTAACACACAGCCAGCAGAGAGAACTCCCTGGGCTGCCGAGAGGGTGCTGGTGGCTGGAGGCTGCGCCTCGGAGCGGGCCGGCCGGGAGGATGCGCTCCCCTGCGGCTCGGCTGGGCCGGCTCGGCGGCTGTCTGTCACCCGGCGGGATTATGAGTAGTGAGCGTAATGCATCGGCGTATGAATAGGGTTGTCTGGCTGATGGTGATGTATCGTTTTTCATTACTGCCTCTCAAGCCCTCCCTGCTCCACGTGTGGAAATTCTATTTATTCCCTAATTTGTAAAAATTCCCTCCTTATCTGATACCAATCAGGGAGGGGTAATTGGCTCTCCAGGGCTAGCGGCTGGGGTCCTGATGAAGAGATATGTGTGTCTGCTCCGGCTGTCCAGGCACCCTGCCCTGCTGCACCAGCGACACAGACCACAATTAATAATGATTTGCAAATGGCAGACAAGCAATAACGCAGAAAGATGTCCAGCCAGCCTCCTGCCCGCCCCTTAATTTCCTTCTGTGATATAAATGGCACGGGAACGAAAATCCAGCGCTATAAATTCTGAAATTAGTTATTCACCATAATAAATGGTTCCCTTTTTGGTGCATGTCCACCCCCACCCCAGCCTTTCTCCCTTGACCCTCCCCTACTCCTTCCTCTCCTCCCACCCCCCCCTCACCCACTACCTACTTCATTTGAGTCCTAATATGCAAATGCTGTAATTTAACGGGATGGTGAAGTTGATTTTCATGTTAACTTAATTACTTTGATTTATGAAGGGCTGGGATGCAAACACAGCTCCATCCCTACCCACCTCCCACCCTCGCCCCTCTGAGGTCCCACTGACCCGCCTGCCTCTCTTCCCTTGTCTTCCCTTTTCTCAGTCCTCCCTTGCTCTTCTTCCCCAAGTTCAGTGTTTTATTAGCTGCCTTTAAGTGGACATAAGTCCTCGCGACAATCGCATGACGCGGAGGACAAATTCCCCGTCCTGCCTTGTTTAATCGTGCCTGGATAATGGATGTATAATTGACTCATTTGAATGCTTTTGCCTACAGGAGTGCAGAGCATTAAATGTTTGATTGCCTTAATTTCCAAACAGATCATTATCCCCTTCTTACCCGCTCTTAATAAACACTTTATGAGGATTTTTTTTTGTAAAGGAAAAAAAATCTCCACTCTTCGTACTTCTCTGAAGTGATAAACTCTAATTAAGTCTAATATTTAAAAATATGGTAATGGTGACTTGTTTGAATAAGTGGCCTGCATTTCCATAATTTCATTATTACGTAAAACACGCTAATTATTTGAAGTGTGCTTATTACTAAAAGAGAAATCTCCTTCTAATAAAGATGAAATTGGCTTTTTTCCCTGTATTGCTGCACATGCTGCTCCCCTTCCCACCCGGCCAGCGAGAGGCTGCAGCCGGGAATGGGGCGATGGCAGCCTTCACTTTGTTTGCCGTGGGCTACCTGCAAGGCTGCTGGATGTGTAAGGGATGGTCACAGGGCTGCCAGGCAAACTGAGGGCTCAGCACACCCCCTGCTACCTATGATCCCACCAGTGTTAGTGTCCTTCAGGCTTGTGGGCTCCAGGAGCTGTTTGGGATGGTGCAAGAGAGCTCACCCCTAGCTGCTGTCCAGATGACCCTGATCTAAGGGTCCCTTCCTCACAGCATCACTTCTGCCAGGCTATCTGTCAGTCTGCAGGGCTGGTGGGTGTCTCAGTAGACAACTGTCTTGCAGTGCTGTGTCCCCAGCTACCCAGCTCTGTCTGCCCTCAGAGGGAGCAGCATGGCAAGCACACAATGAGATGAGCAGTCACCAGCACAGAGGACAGAAGGAGGCATCTCATCACCCGTGGGGGGGCAGTGGCCAGCCCAGCTGGGAGGAGGCAGCTGCTTGGGTTGGCAGGTTGAATGCTAGAACAGGTCCCTTCTGCTATGCTCACCTTCCTGGCTGTTTCCTAGGGATGCTTGGTGCTGTCACATCCCCACATACATGGCAGCTTCCAGAGACAGGCCCTACCTACTTCAGCATCCTTGCTCTGATGAGATGGATTTGAAGGCCTTACTGACCACAGTATGCAGGGAGTGGGACAGGTATCCCGTCCCTCCAGGACAAGGACAGCAACAGGTTTGGGGGAGAGAACAAGTATTAATTGTGTCCAGACCCCCTTTAGAGCCTGTGCAGGCGTTTCATGGTGGGGCAGGCAGAGGAGGCACTGGGATGAAGTCAATATAAAACTAATTTTCTTTTCTTGGTGAAGAAATGAGGTGTGTGGCAGTAACGTAATTGCAGATAATGAGGTAAGTTATTCTTAATATTCTGCGTGTCACTGTCAGCTACACCTAATGTACCTGCTGGCTGTGCGGGGCATGCACAGCCCCTCGTCCTGCATGCAGGATTATGAGGCCATTCACTTGGGAACAGGGTGGCAGGACCATCCCCAATGTCCCCACAAATACCATCAGGCTGTGAGCTCTGGGCTCTGCTGTGTCCTTGTCACCACTGCAGCTGGGCATCCCAGTGGCCCCACTTCAGGCAGCATGTCTTGGTGGGAATGGATGCAGACTAGACATAGCCTCCTCCTGGCCCCAGCATGGACAGGATTAGCAGCTATGAGAGCTGTTCTGCTTACCTGGCAAACTCTGTCACTCTTTGCCTGTGATGGCTCTGTCCCCTGTTGGGGACATGTCCACTCAGGGTGAGCAGCACAGTGTGCTGTGGGGGACATGGCACCGGGGATGCTGGCAGCGATGTCAGGCGGCATGGGGACCGCACAGTTCCCATTGGTCACAAAGCCACCTGCTGTCACACAGGGTCAGCAGCAGGGAGACGAAGGGCGGCAGTGGCCGGGGGCCGTTCCCGCTTTGCAGGGAGCTGTTATACAAAGGCAGCAGTGATATTATTCATTAACAGTAATCTGCCATTAGAACATTGACAAATGGCCCCACGTCGCCTGAGCATCAGTTCTTGTACAGCCCATAAAGCATGGGGACAGTTTAAATATGGACCTGCTCAGCCCGGGCTGGGGGTGATCTGTCTTCCTGGCCACAGCATAGGTGTGGCAGGGCTGCCTTCAAATGAGCACATTTAGGGGGGCCCCGTGCTCCCCCAGACACTTGCAGCCCACCTGAGCAGCCAGTGGGATGGGAAAGGGCTCACTCCTTGCACCGCCGGCATCTCAGTCCAGCACACACGGTCATGGCAGCGCTCAGCCCTCTGAGTCCCCACGTTGGTGGCATTCAGAGGATCTGGTCCCTTGGGGATGCAGGAAGGTGTGAGAGGTGAGGAGACTCCTGGCAGGACGGCATGCATGAGGACACGGCCCCTTTCCTTCTCCTGGTGGCTGAGGTGGGTGTGCAGGTGATGCTTTCCTCAACTGAACATCACTCCTCCTGGCATCCCATTCTCACAACATGGCAACATTGTGCCCAGTCTGTGTGCCAGCCTCTTGCTGCCAAAATCTCCGACTCATTCTGATGCTGCTTTGCAGCAGCTGGAGGGAGGTTGTATACTTGGCAGTGAGCTCAGCACCGTGAGCTGGGTGGAAGGCCTAAAACTCAGCAGGGCTAAGCCAGTTGGGACAAGGGAAGGTTGAGGCAGCACATCACCCCTCACTGCACTGCTAGCCTGGCTGAGGAGGGTCCCAGAGAGCTGGGACCAAGCAGCTTAGAGCAATCTCGACCCCGGCCCCCGACCATGCGAGGGCCACCATGGGGCATGTGAAGTGGTGCTTGGAAATGGCACAACAAGGCGAGGGGCAGGAGGCAGGGCAGAGCTGCCGCTCGGCTTGCAGGAGGCAGGCTAACCCCAGGCTGACCCCTTCCACACACACCGCACAACACCCCTAAATCAATTGCATCTTATTATTACAATATCAATATACAATATTCCTACAATAACACCATTGATTTTCTACTCAGAGGCTGCACCTAAGTCTGTTTTAAAGAGGAGGGAGTTAATAGTGCCCTCATTAAAAATCTATAGATTACCCCCCACCCCCAAAAAAGAAAAAGCCGTTTATATTCATTAAGGCTATTGAATATAAAGTAATATGTTTGTGTAGGACATTGGAGTAATGTGATAATCCGTCCGCATATCAGGGAGAAATCCACTTAGCAACCCTGTCAACTTGACAAGAAAAATGTGCCCATAAAGTCAGGAATTCATTGAGGGAGCGAGCGCAAGGAGAGCGGGGGCGTGCATGTGCGCGCCTGTGCAGCGCCCGCAGAGCCACCAGCATCACAGCCACACGTCCCTGGGCTCGGTGACTCCGATGGCCACCTCAGCAGGGCCCGGAGATGTCTGGGGCCAGGGCACACCATCTACATGGGAGTGGGAGCTCTGGACCTCACCAGGCTCTGTGGCCCCAGGCAGGACCCCCTGATGAGCTGGGGTCAGCAGGTGCCAGCCTCAGTGCCAGCGCAGCCATACCATAGCCAAATGCCCACCAAGAAGAGCTGGGCTGGGAGGCACAGGCTAGGCAAAGGCTGCACATAGCCCCCACCACATGCCTCAGACCCCGTTCATCCCCTGCCCCGTGGTCACCTTTGCGATGGTTTCCGCGCCGCCAAGAGCGGCAAAGCAATCCCATCCCGTTCGCGCTCTCTTAGGCTGTCAATTGCCATCTCTGTAATAGAAATTCCTTTCAGAAGGTAACGACGTCCAGATTTAGAGGATTTCATATTGCTGATAATTCCCCAACCAGCCATCTGACTCTGTTGTTTTAAAAGCCGCTTAGTTTTTTGCTTTGGAGTTTATGAAAATCTCCCCCTCTAATATCCCGAGAGCCAGCCTATAATTGTGTTATTAAATCAATCGGAGCGGATTACATTGTAAAATCAATAGATGGCTGTAATTGCATATTAGAAAGTTGTTCTGCTGTTGTTGGGTTTTGTGTTCTTTTTTTTTTACACAGATAATTATAATAAGCATGTTTACCTTAGTGCTGATTTGGAATGAGTCTCATTAAATGACTTATGATGAGCTTGGCACTCATCTTGCCAGGGGGCCATGGCATCAGGTGGGATAGTGAGGATGGTGCAGGTGTGCTGGTGGCACTGACCTGCTGAGGTTCTACTGGTTTTGTAGGGCAGCAACCCAGAACCCTGAGCAGCTCCCAGTGCTGCCACTTGTCGCAAGAGTACATCCACATGGCTGTTGGGGGTCAGGAAGCAGCTGGTGGTCCCACAGTGGCTCTCTGGGGACCAGTTCAGGGGTCGCAGGTGCCGTGGGATTCTGCTGCCATTTTTGCCACTCCTCAGATCTCTGCCCAGTTCTTCTTTTGTCAGTGTGGAGCAATAACCAAGTCCTGGTAGCCCACATTTGCTTAAGGAGGTGCTGCAGGTAGAGGTGGGCAGGATGCCTGAGAATGGTGAAGGGCACTGGTCAGGGCTGTGCTTTCAAATCCAAGCTTCTCACCTAACACAGCTTAGAAGCTCCCCTTTCTGGGGGACCAGGCCAGGCCCGGGGGTGGGGTACTTTGGATGCAGATGGTTGCATTCCCTCTGCCTTGGTCTTGCCCAGTTTTATAGCCACTGTATCCATTAGATCCCACTGGAAGATGCCTCCAGAGGCAGGTCTGGTGCTGTTTTCCTGGGGGTCAGCTGGCTCTGGGGCAAGATGCATGGAGCAGGGGGTCTCAAGGATGGTCTCTCGAGCAGGTACAAGTGGCAGTGGGGAGTTGGTGCTGTGGTTTGGCCAGCCAAGACATCTGTCATCTCCTGGGCCACTCCAGTGACATCAATGCCACCTTGCTCAGCAGAGGACAGGTTCATGGGAAGATGGGCTTATCTCTGCCCTCACGCCAGATGGTGTTGCTGGAGATACCTCTCCTTTGTCAAGCGGTCCTCATGCCTTCCCTGGCCTGGCACACCAGCAGGGAAAAAGAGTGCCATGGTAAGGGCTGTGAAGGCACTCAGGAGGCGCATGGTAACAGGGACGTTACCTCTCCCATGGCCAGCTGTCAGTCAGGAGGGTCCCTGTCAGCTCAGAGCAGTCCCCTGGGGAGCTGCATGCAGGAAAAGCCACCTGCACCTCCCTCTGACACTGTGGGGTGGGTGGGGTGGTGGCTTTGCCATGGGGTCACCAGGCACAGCAGAGTTGGATAGGGCTGCTGTTCTGTCAGGGAGAGGCAAGGTGGCCTGGTAGCCCCATCTCTGTGGGCAAGCGCCTGGCAACGGGGCAGCGCTGCCCGTCTGCACAGGGCCCTCAATCCGGCACGCAGCACTGTCAGCAGGCAGCCTGCTGTCTCCTAGACAGTGAAATATGGCCACAATTAGCCCGGATACAGTTCAATTATGATAAACAGCGTTTGCACCCTTTAAGCCGTGATTAAAAGGCCTCCTCCCGTTGATAGAGAGACCTAATTTCACATTATTATCGCTGTAGCTTGATTATAAAGCACTCCCTGGATTTACAGTTGGGAGATGGATGTGGAGGCTTCTTTATCATTTACACATCAGTAATGATGCAGCCTTCCCTCCACCACAACATCCATCCAGCGGTGGCGGGGAGAGAAGGGCCCTGCCTGCACCACCACCACCCCCCCCCCCCTTCCCGGGGCACCCTCTCTCCGTGTCAGCCGGGCCCGGCTGCCACATGCAAGTGGGCAAAGTCACCCTTACGGTAACAGCTTGATAAATGGGCGGGCGGTAATGAAATGGAGACATCAAGGCGTGGGGCGAGGAAGAAAGAGTGGTAATCGGAACGAGTGGAGCTGTCCCGAAACGGAGGGGAGCGGGAAGAAGGATCGCCTCTGTGCCGTGTGCTGTCAAGGGAGAAATTACACATTTACTCTTGCTTTTTCTTAAGGAGACGGCCCTCATAGATCAAAACATGGATTTACAAGCCAATTTTCAACATGAAATATAGACACCAGGAATCAATTTAAGCCCGGCTTCTATTTTAGCAAACGGTGCCTGAGTTTAGTCCCAGGTAAATAACACCAGCCAGAGCCTGCCCCCTCCCCAGTTCCCTGCATCTCCACTGCTCACTCTGGTGGCCTCGGTGCTGCCAGCTGGACCCCAGCATCCACTTCGCCCACAACTCAGCATCGAAGACAACTGTGGCTTTCCAGTCCAGCCACCTTGCTTATTTGGGGTCAGAGGGCATGGGGCAGCACCAAAGACTGTCTGTGGTGGAGATGAGGACGATTCCAGATCAAAGTAGTGAGCAGACCAAGCTAGCCGCTGGGCAGCCAAGGGCCCTGCTCTTTGGTGGAGAGCAGCTCCAGCATCATCCACTGTCCTCATCTCTGTGCTGGGTAGCCCCTTTGATGGCCAGTGCTATCAAGGGACAGGCATGCTGGAAGAGCCTGGAGTGACTGACACCAACTTGCCGAGAAGCAGCCACTGGCTGAGAGCCTGTGCACTGCCACTGACAATCCAGATCTTGGCCGTGGATCTGTCCCATTGTAGTTAGACTGGGATGTGGGGCAGGGGAGGGCAGTGGCAAGAAGCTGGGGGGCTGGATTGCCCCACAGCACTGCGAAACACCTGGGACAGATTTCCTGGACTGGTAGGGACACAAGGGCTGTGCCGAGAGCTGTACACATCCCCAGTCTTCAGGGGACACAGGAAACCAACCATATTGCTCCAGGCACAGCCCCAGCGTGGGATTTACAGTTCGATCTGACAGCTCCTGATTGGATCGTGGCTCTAATCTGACGTCTGTGCTCTCTCCACAGATGACTGTAAGAACATCGCCAACATCATGAAGACACTGGCCCATAGAGGCTTCATCTTCAAGCAGACCTCCAAACCCTTTTGATCCCCAAGGCAAGCCAGGCAAGGGCTGCATGCGCCCGGCGCCGGCGAGGCGGGGAGGACGGGCTCCAGCATTAAAAAAAACGGCAACCGAGGCCAGAGGAACCGACACAAAAAAATCTCAATTTCAGCTGTTAACTCCAGTAGAGGTTGTATATATGGGAAGGCAAATCTGTGTAGACCTGATGTGACTCCCTCTCTGGGCTGCTCCGGACATTATGCCATGCTAGCGGACAGCCGCGTAGGGCGCTTGCACCACATTTTAGACTCGTAGTTTGTTCTTTTTCTTTGGCTCCCGATTTCCGTCCCTCCCTCCACATCCCACCCCGTCCTCCCTCTCCCGCCCTGTAGCCAGAGCATCCCCCCATCTCCTTCCTCCCTGGCATGGGCCGTCCCCGCCTTCCCTTCTTTCTTTTCTCTGGTTTTGTTTTCAGGCCTCAACGGCTGCTGCAGCGAGTGCCCACATCGGGTAGCGCTCAAGGAGGCTCAGCAGTGTCGAGACGGCCCCTCACCCTCCCCGCCAGCCCCCCCCGCCTCTCCCCTGAGCGCCTTTTCCCCTTTTTGAGTCAACACTAACCCCTCTCTGACTCCTGTATGTGACAAA
>VWZE01010097.1:714775-761798 GCA_013396675.1 Eubucco bourcierii
GTGACAGTGTCCACGCAGAGTCCCGTCCCGTTCCCGTCCCATCTGCTCGTGCCTCTTGCAGGACTGGGTGGGATGCCCAGTCCTGCCCTGGCCCTGCCAACTGATTCTAGCTCCACCGGGACAGTCCCGCCGCAGCACCACGTCCGTTGCCGGCAGTGGACGTGCCAGCGTGCGCTGGCCCCCAGCCCACAGGTACTCGAGTAAGGGAGCTGCAAATTGCCCCGTGCCCCTGACCCCGCTCCCCTCCGATCCAGTCCAGTCTCCCTTGGTTCCCAAGCTGAGACTCGGGCCCCCCCTCCATGTGCCCACAATCCCCACGGGCCATGCTGTGCCCCTTCACAGGTCCCTGCAGACGCTCAGCAGCAGCTGGCTTGTTGCCTGAGAGTTGCCGAGCACATCCCCTCTGGCTGGGTGGGCTCCCGGCTGGCCAGGGCGGTTGGGAGGCAGCCATAGGGCAGGCTGAGGGCACAGATCCCCCCCAGCATCACCCAGCCCCAGGGCCCTGCTGAATGGAGCCCTTTTCCGGGCACTGACCTGCAGGGAGGCTGCAGCCCTGGGCCTGTGCGTGCATGGCCTGGAGCGAAGCCGGTGACGGCAGCCAGAAGGGCAATACAGGCACTGAACTTGGCGGTACATGACTGCATGGTGTGTGGTGTTCCAGTTAAACCAACCGATAATGCAAACCCAGCATTTTCATTGTCTAGTTATTCCAATCCTTGCTGTAAATGTGCCACATGAATAAAGTTTGGGGGTAAAGGAGCCCAGGTTGTGCCCATGCATGTGTGAGTGTGTACAGGGGGCAGAGTGGGGGGATGTCACCTGGGTACACGACAGCAGGGTAGCCCACCGTCAGGGCTCCCCAGCATGTCCGTGATCCCCCAAAAAGGCAAGCCTTCTGGCGCTGAAAGGGAGGTCCAGACTCCCTGTTACTGCAAGCACTGGCACACTCTCCAGAATGGACACCTCAGGTGATCCCAGCAGTCTTGGGTTTGTTTGCACTTCGGGATAGCTCCCAAGAATGCCACCAGCCTGTCCCAGCTGGGCTGCACTAGGTGTGCCTCAGCCCAGCCTTTTGCACAGCACAGGGCGACAGCCACCACCATGCCTCACTGGCATCCGTTACCTTTATCCACCCCTGCAGCCTGGCATGCTCTACTCGCACATCCACTATTGCACTTAGGCCATCTCTGCTACAGGCTGAAGCCAGCGTGGCTCTGGCCCTGGGCAGCAAAGCCAGCACAAGCACACCACCATGGATGCATGGGAGATAAGCCCAGCTCTGCAGGAACCACCACATCCATGTGGCCCAAGGGACCTGCCCAGCACCATGGTGCCACTGGGTGACAGGACACAGCTGTCCAGCTGGCACAGAGTTGGCAGCTCCTAGAAGGAAGGGGCAGCCCCAGCCCACTTGCTCGAAGCAAAGGTCACAGGGGTTTTAATGGCTCCCTCTGTGCAGCCCCCATCAGCTTTATTGACCTATCTTCAATGGAGTCGTCTAATTAGTTTTCTATGAAAACTAAGAACTTGGCCTTTGCCCTTTTCTTCTGCAGACACGAATGTGACTCAGAGGACATTGTCAGGGCAGATCGATTGGCAGTCACACTTGAAAGGCAGGTGGAGGGGATACAGGGGGCAGCAGTCAGGACCACCTGTACCCACAGTGGGCTCTGCAATGCCTCAGCCCTTTCAGGGTCCCCTGGGGTGTAGGAAGCAAGAGTCCCCTTACTGCAGACTAAAGTCAGAGGTGTCTACCTGCCTTGGGCAGGGCAGCAGGAGGACAAACCGGGCCCACTGGTGAGTGGAGGGGACAACAGAGCACTTCTCAGCAGGGGCATCCCTGCACCCCAGCAGATGGGCTCAGGGAGAGCCATGGGCAGCCAGGGCTCGCAGTAGTGCTAGCAGCACCCAGCCTGCCCACACTGGAGGCCAGACAGTTCAGACCATCTCCTCCTGCTCCATGTGAGCTCACCAGGGCTAATAATGACTCTGTTCCGGTACAAGTGATGGGTTCTGTATTTACAGGGATGCTCACAAAAATCTGGCATGTATGGCATGTAAAACCAACCAAAAAAACCCATCACAACAAATGACTGCTAGCACCAGCAGCCTTGGGGCAACCCTGCACAGCCCTGGAGTTGCCCTCCAGCACCTGCTGCAGGTGTGTGGACACACTCCTTTGGAGATGGGCTGGGGCACGATGCTGGGCAGGGCATGGCTCCTGCCTTTGCCCCACCAAGGCCCCAGTCCTGCTGGCAGCCTCAGCTGTTCCTGGGGGTTCCGGGACAACATGGCACTGACCCTGCACACAGCTCTGCACCTCCTCCTCGCCCAGCGCAGGAGGCTCACGGCTTCTTCACCTTCTTGGTGGAGGAGGAGCTGGAGGCTGACTCTCTTCATTTTCTCTGCTCCAAGAGGGAGACGGGAAACAAAAGGAAAACCAGGGTCAGTGGGCGGGAGCACTCAGGCCACAAGCAAACACACCCACCTGCCCTGGATTCTCTGTTGGCCACAGCACTTCAGGATCATACCTGGTAGTGCCCAATGGACCTCAGTGCCATCTGCCTGACTGAAGGCAGAGCTAGGTCCTTGTACAAGAGGAGAGCAAAGCTAATCCAGCAGTGACAAGGGGTTGGGATATCACACTCTTGGGGGATGTCACCTCCCTGACACGGAGAGGGCTGTGGGATGGGTCATCTTTGTGGCACTGATCTGTGAGCAAGCAGAAGAAAGAAGTTGAGCTCTGTAGCCACTCGGTAGCCCCAGAAGCCCTGACCAAGCAAGCTGGCATGCAACAAGCCTTGAGAGGGGCAGAGTAGCTCTGTGCTACACCTATCCTGGAAATGCTCCTCCACCATCCATCAAGTGGCCTAGGAGCAGAGCAGAAGCTTGATACTCTACCACAGTTCCTCAAAATAATCCCCTTTTTTCTAGACAACACACTTCCAGTAAGCCTGAGCAACACTGACGGGCTCTGGTGAGGTCTCAGGGCTGAACCTGGCCCTAGGAAAGATGGGGCCATGTGCACCAAAAGAGAACACTACCCTAGCCCTAGTGCTGCTCAACTGCTATGGCCAAGATCACAGCAGGGTCATCACCCAAAAGCTAGCCTTTGTGTGTGGGGTGCCCCAGGCAGGCCAGAGCCATAAGGCACTCTGGGTGCTGTTGGGACATAGGATGCCAGAGCCCTAGGCCCCCCACTACACAAGGTGGGGTCACACCTTGCACCTCACAGTACAAGGTTGAGGTCTACTTTGCACACCCCACTACAGCCACAGTGACAATAGTCATGTCCCTGCTCTGCCTAGCCCTGCAGCCATCCCCTGGCTGCAGAGGCCTGCAGAGCCACTGCCTGGGACAGCAAGCAGCCAGGGGATGGACAAGGCAGCACTGACACACTCTCTAAACTGAGCCAGGCCTGCCCATCTCTGCTTTCCAGGCCTGTGGTCCCCTAGGCATGTGCTCCTGATGACAGCAAGCATGGTGGGAGGCTGCACTGCCTCCCTCAGCAGGGAGGTGCCCTACCCCCCATTCCCACTAGGCGCTGGGCGGAGGGCAAACAGAGGTTGGAATTTGCACGGCTAAAAGTTAAATACAAGACACAGCCGGATCTCGTCAGAGGGCCTGGCACGGCTGCCTTCGCGGCATCCGATTAACGGCGAAATAAAAGGGCCAGAGAACCCACGCAGCAGTGTGAACAGATGCCCTATAAAAAAGTCAAACCCGTGGTAATCAAGGGGACCGAAAGGTACCTTTTAAAAAAAAAAAAAAAAACCCATCCTGGAAACAAAGGAGCTGGGCTTTGTGGCTTTCCTGGGAGGGCTGTGGAATTAATGGGGAAGAGCACATGTGTTTGATAATCTTTATATGGCAAAAGACCCATCTTTCAAATATGTCACAAATTCATATTAATCACCTTCCCATTGCCTTCCGTGGCACAGCTATTCCAGTTGCCTTGGGCAAAATTGGGAACTGTCTGGTTAAAAAAAATGTTTTACATTATAATTTACAAGAGCCTACAAGTCCGGTTTCTTTTAATGGAAAGAACAATTTAAAAAAAAAAAAAAGGAGAGAGGAATATATATATATATATATATACACACCCTGGTATATATACACTATATATATTAATATATATATAAAAGACAGATATTGTAACTCCATCTGGAAAGAGAGAATGTTTGATCTTAACAATGTAACTTCTAGCTTTCAAACAGGCTCAGAAAACAAGAAGTCAGCAGGAGTTCAGATAAAGGAAGCTTAAAAGTCAAATAATTCTGACTCTGAACTCGAGACTTCTTAGACTCAAGGTCCTTTCCTTTACCCATTAATGGGCTGACTTGTGAGCTCAGGAACAAAGTGCTGCAATGTGAGGATTTCTGAGAGTCACTCATTACAGATCACTGAGTGGAGTCTGAGTTGCAGAAATCAAAGCATCCAATCTGGAGTAACTGGCTGAACTTCTGCTTGGAACTAATTTGTTCCGAGTTCGGCTCACCTTTCACCTCCCGAAGGCCCCGAGTAAAGTCCCTACCGGGGTCAGCAGCAGACGGCACTGGGGGGATCCCAGCTCGGCTTTAGTGGTCAGCAAATGGGCACCACAGCCCCCAGGAGAAGGTGGGCAGGCTGTCTGGTAGGAGGAACGTGGTGGACACGGCAGAGCAGAACGGTGCCAAGCTTCCTGTTGCCCCACGGGGCCTTGCTGCAGACACCTCTCCTAAACTGGGATAAAATGCCCTGCTGAGAAGTTCCCCACCACTGCTGTGGGCCAAGGGGGATGGCGGCAGCCAGCTTAATACCCTGGTGTGTCTTTGCCCATCCGTTCCAATAGCTGTAAAGGAACTGAGGCATGCCAAGCAGGGTTTAGGAGTCAGGACTCCTAGTCCTATTCCTGGCTTTGCCACTCACTCCCTCCAACATGTGGAGCAAGATACTCCTCTCCAGGGAGTCAAATCTGGCTTCAGGGGAGCAGCTGGTTTGGAGGCTGAACAAATCCAGGCTTAATCCAACATGTGGAGTGCCATGGAGGCAGTGCTAAACAGCACAAAGGGATTCTCCAACTCGGAGGAATTTGAAGCAGGGAGATTAAATGATGCCCCCAGGGGTCCCCAGCAGCTCAGTGGCAAAGCACACACTTGAACTCTGGTGTTCAAGGTTGGCCTGGCAGGGTTACACCGCTGAAGCAGCCTCTGTGAGGGGAAGGGCAAGGTGTCACCCACAAGCACCCACAATCAGGGCTGTAGAAGGCAAAAGGAAGGAAAAGCTCTGCAGAGAGCTGCTTATTGCACTGCCAATATTGCCACTCCTGCTGCAAGCACTCCAAGGTGTAGAGAAAGCACTGGGTTTGCACAGGCAGGCTGCTTTCTCAGCACCGTGTCCTGGGTCCACTGCCTGCCACACTGTCCCCATCACACCAGGGCCTGGGACACCTCAAGGTTACCACTGTGCAGGATCAGGAGACATAAGTGCACTTCAGCCAGCCAGCAACCACCCCAGCAGCTCCACTGCTCAGAGCTGACCCCAGCCCACTGATCTTTCAGAGGTCATGATGCTGAGCAAGAGGCACTGGGGTTGCTCCTGCCAGCTCTGAACAGGGCAAGTAGCACCACCAACATGCAGCTTCTGCTGAGCTCATCCGATCCTTGGAAAAGCTGGTTGTGGGCCACAGGCTGCTGCTCTGTCCCACTGCCACTTTGTCCAGAACCACAGGAAAGGTTCAGGGCAAGCACAGAGCCAGGCCCTGGATGACTCCCCAGACATACCTGAGGCAGGCAGAACATGGGATAGCAGGCCCATTCCCCTCCTCTCCAGGATATCCCTCTAGTTGGAATTTAATTCCCCCTCCCCTCACCAAAAGGTAGCATAAAATGGTCACAGTGTGAATGTGCTTGACCTTTTGTCTTGGACTAATCTAATTGTGTCGTCTTTGTGTAATCAGCCGGTAAAGGTCAGTGCTGTATTTAACATGGGGGCCCTTTAGGTACTGAATTTGCCTTGCAGTGAATTAACTTGATTATATTTCTTTCAAATATGTCAGAGACCAGGTCAGTTTAACCCTCTCTGTGCTGCCTGGGCCCACCTCTTTGTTCCCAATTCCAGGAGGTGGCACTGAGGAACAAAGTGGTCAGAAACACACACGTGGGTTCCCTCCTCTTACAGCCATGGACACGGCCACGGCCACCACTATCACTTCTCCCACCTTCCCAGTGAGCACAGGCTCAAAGGAGAGCAAGTGTGTTGTGAATCAGCCCAAACAGCTTGCAAGTCAGGACATCCAGACCACAGGGAGAGGTGAGATTTCGGACTGAATGCAGCAAGAAGAAAAACTTCAGAAGACTCCTTTGCAAACATGAACCTGTCTCAGCAGAACACTTCCTTACATCTCCATATTTTCACAATCAAACAAGACATTACCCAAATCCATGGACAGGTAAGGTGTTCTCAACGGCCTGCAGTACAGTGTACGTCTTAGAAAGTGAAGGTCTGTGCCTCTCTACCAGGGGCAGCATGTCTGAGGCATTGGGGATGCTGCTGTGTGGAGATGGGCAGCTTCCACCAGGGAGTTCAGCTCAGCAGGACCAAGGGACTGCACAGAAGGAAAAGTAGCTCCTTGGGCCTGAGGCAGCAGTGAGGGGTTGGGCAGTCTGCCCGCATGGAGGCATGGAGGAGAGGCTGGTGACTCACTTCCTGCATAGGTACATGCACAGGACATTGTCACAGGGCTCACAGTATAAGAAAAACCTTAGGTTTGACTTCCCTTTCTCAGCAATGGAAGTAGGGCATAGAAAGATCTTTTTGCTCTTCCAATACCTCTCCTTCTCAAGCTTCCTACTCCAGGCATGTCTACTGCATGACTCCAGGGACTTGGGCAGGTCATGGTTCATCATCTCAAGACTGCTTTCCCCACTTGATTCCCTCTGCTGACCAACCCTTATTGAGCTGTGTCTAGAAGGAAAATGCCTCAGGCCTGCAGCTGTACTGGCATCACTTTTGTTGTCCTAGGGCAAGTTCCTGTCACCCAAAGCTTTACTTTGGTGCACGGTGGCACACGCATCAAGCCGTCTGCTTGCATGCAGGATGTAAAAAGCGCTGCTGACCCCACCTATAGCACCAAGAACACTGTCCAGAACAGGAGACCAGCCCAGAGAGAAGCACTGAGACCTGGGGGGGAACAGGCATGCCTGGAAGGAGAGCAGGCCATCATCCTCAGCTTTTGTCAGGGCATCTGCATCGGAGACCTGAGTGCTCCCTGTTCTGCCCCCGTGACCTTTCTTCTCACCGAGTTGGGGGTCAGTGGTGCTCCTACTACATCAATGATCTGGTCCTTGATATCTCCCTTGCCCTCCTCGATGCCAAGCCCTGCCTGGCCATCTGGATGGGTGCCTTCTGCACTGAGGGGGCCAATACTACCAGCCTTGGCCAAGGCCTCGTAGCGGTGCCGTAACATCTGCAGCTCGTATTCACAGTTGGCAAAGGCTTGCTTCAGCTCATACAGCAGCACCAGGTCACTTCGCAGCTCATTGAACATCTGCACAATCTCCTCTGTAGGCATAGGGTTGAGATCTAGGGAGAAAAACAGCTTCTGTTAAACACCCAGACCTGCAACCCCACAACAGCAGATGCTTATAAAGGTCTTGGCTGCCCATTCGCTCCCGCAAAGACAGGTAAGGAGCCTCGCTCCCACCACAGGATCATCAGTATCCCCAAGGGCTAGGGATCTGTTATTTCCAGGCTGACCTTCAGCTCTGACCAAGGAGTAAGGATGAGTATTTGTGACATGGTTTAGTGGTCATGGCAGTGTTGGGTTGACAGTCTGACTTCATGATCTTAAAGGTTTTTCCAAGCTTTAGTTATTCTACTGTTCTATGAAAGTCCAGGACTCAGCAAATGAAAGATGATGGAAGAAGCAGATCAAACCAGATGACTGAACCCATCGGGTCATACAAAGGGAACTCAGACTTGGGAACAAGTCTTCACCCACTGCTGCAGAAGACAGAAGAGCTCCTACACCTTCCCTACACCTTCACCAACAAGAGGTGGGCAGGTTGAGCGCCCTTGCCTCTCTTGCTCCTCCCAGGGTAGGAGTGAGGCAGAGAATTGCTCTGCTGCTGTGTGACAGACATGTTTTAATGCAGACCTGAGCAGCTTGTAGCAGAGACTGGCAGATCACTGCCCCACACCATGCATACTGCTGCAGCCCATCACTTGCACACAGAGCCAGGAAAAGCTGCATGTTCTGGAGAATAAAAGGATGAAGCTCTTGTGTTTGGTCTGGTATAAAGCAGTGGCCTTATGCCCACAGGGCAGACCCTGTGATCCCTTCCCACTAGTACTGTGTTCACCCACACAAAGCCAAGGAGTGTTTCTACACTCTACTGCAGAGCAGATCTGGAGCACCAGGAAGCCCTAAAGACACCTGTGTTTTGTAAGGCAGGAGTAAGTCAGGAAACCCTCCTTACTTCTGCGGAAAGTGAACTCTAGGAGGCACTCACATCGTTCCCCAAGGCTTCCCCAGCAAGTAAAGATGATAACTGGCTTATTTTTAATGAAGAAAGGCAAAACCTCTCTGGTTGGGCCACTTTCACCAGCCACACAAGGCCTTCAGAACCATGCAGGGCCTGAGACAACCTATTCATCAATAAACCAATTAGGCCAAAAACCTAGCAAGAGTTAACAGAAGCAGTACTGGAAGCAAGCTTGGTAATCTCTTGCAAACCAGCAATAAGCCTTTTTTGACAACTTCTCTATTTTTTTTTTCTTCTGTTTTTAAAAATCCTTACAGCCACAGCAGGGGAAAATCAGACCATCAGGTGTCTAATCAAGGGGCACTGCATGCTGGGACTTGTAGTACCTGCAAACTACCCACTGCATGGAGGGCAGCAGCTAGCCATGGGCTGCACTTCCCCTCTAGCCACAAGCAAGTGGGTACTGCACATGTTAAGTGAACCCTTCTTTCTGCTGCTAAGACACTGGAGTTCAAGAGTGAGGGATGTGTGTTTACTTGCCTTTCAGCATAGATGCTCCAGATTTTCACACAGCATGCAACCTATAAAGGGGGGATGAACAGTCCCAGGCACATTTTGGACTTGCCATCGAGAGAAGTAAATTAAGAGGAAACATAGCTTGAAAAGGAGACAGGGCAGCCCTGAACAATGCATGTGCTGTGGTCACTAACACACTTAGAAGTGCCTCTCCTGGCAAGGCTGAGATTTGCCTTCCTAATACTGCGCTGCTTCTCTTGATAGTTTAAAAGGGCCCAAACAAGAGAGAAACAAAGGCTCTTTTAAAACATTTTTCTACTGGGAAGAAAAAAAAAAAGAAAAAAAAAAAAAAGCCCTGTGCATCTTGTTCTGGCTTTTACCCTCACTCTTATTTTTTTTAAACACATAAAATATTTTAAAAACCATTCACATACTGTTATTCAAGAAACTGGCTGTATTACTAGGGGAAAAAATAGCCCATCTCGAGAACAAAGGCTAGCTCTGTGTGTCTCTTTCTCTCTCTCGTGCCCCCTTTACTCACCTACTCCGAGTTCCATCAGCATCTGCTCCAGGGCTTTAATCTTCTTCTGTCCCACCGAGCTTGGCAGTTTCATCTGGAACACAAAGGTAACAGAGCCACACAGCTCAGAGATAGCCCTCACTCACAGCCGTCTAGTTCAAAAGGCAAGAGAGCTTTTCTTTTTATAGTGCAGGGGGAACAAAAAAAGAAAGGGAGAGAAAGGAAAATCAAGTGGTAAGAGAGGGAGACAGGGGCTGAAAGTTTTCTGACTAGGTCCGAGGGCAGGTATTGAAAAGCCCGGTCGTGATGGCTTTTATTTTGTCTCTCGTGTGTGTGCAAGACACGCTGTTTTACAGCTTCCATGTGTCACTGAATTAACAACAAAAGTTCTTCTCGGCTTCAAACCCTCTCCCGCGGTGCCCAGCCCATCAAAGGGCTCATTTACACAGCGGCTAATGTGCAATGCTGCCCTACTTTATTCGCTTTAGCCGGCCTGATTAGACTCATGCGCTAACAGACTCACTTCTCCTTTTACCTGCTGAGCCCCAGACCTGTGGGATTCATTTACAGAGCAGGCTTTATAACAAAGGGGAGAGACAGAGAGAGCACAGTTACTTGACTGGCGGAAGTGTGAACACACATTTACATCGGAGCTAAGGGGCTAGGTGAGAGAGGAAGCATCAGATGTGAGCTATGAAAGGGAACTGGAGCTGGCCAGGAGAGGAAGAATGCATACACTTAGCAGGGTCCTTCCTCTGCATTCATTTGGGCTCTAGCAGGAGTGCTAGCTGCTCAGACCAAGCATTTATTAGATTATGAGCAGCACAAATGGTGCTGACACAATATGGCAGGGAGAACAGGTTTCCAAGCCCTGCAAATATACCCAAGAACGAATTAAAATGCTTTCTTTCCTCAGCAAAGCCAGGAAACAGACAACTCTCAACGCTGCAGTGTCAAACACCTTAGTGCACACAGGCATATCCAACCCTAATCGACACCACCAGCCCAAGCTGCCCAGCAGGCCACCAAACAGCCAAGAGACAAGAGTATCCCACAGCCACCTACTGACCAGTGGCCCCAACCTTGGCCACACCAACCAAACCTAACACCAGATTAGACTTGCAGGGAGAGCCATTCTTTATTGCACCTCAAAACTAGCCCATCGTCACCTTACTTGTAAGCCACAGGTTGACATATTCAGACAGTGTTAGTCTTAACTTGTAGGACACAAATTGTTAACAGAGCCCAGCATCTCCTCCTCACTGAAGAACTCTGGATACACACCACTTGGGTGATTATCACAGCCCTGAGAGGCTGTCTTCATCCCTGCCACTAACACTGCTATCACACTGTTTTCTAGCTAAATGCAGGATTCCCTTCTGTTAAACACCAGCTGGCAAAGCACGCTGCACTTCAAGCCAGCTTCAGGAACAAAGGAAGAGAAGCAGGAAAAGCTCATGCTTGGCTAGGCTAGCCAAGACCTCCTGGTCTTGGTTTGTTGGTTAGAGGAAGAGCATAAGCTTTTCTCCTAGGAGGTTTCCACTAGCTTGTGGAACTACCGGCAACACAAATGAATAACCTGGCAAAGCTTTCAACCGTGGTGTTACCCCCACAGGAGTCTGGTCGATGAATACCAAACCAAGGTCTTCACTGACACTCCAAAAGAGGATGCAGCAGGGAGAGGCAGGACAAATTAACTGAACTTCAAAGAAAGGAATGCTAGAGATGCTCAGGAGGAGCAGGGTTGCGAGTTTAGTTCAAAAACACATCGATTAAGCTTCCTTTTAATTCAGGCAGGAGGATCTGGTCTGCAAACAGGAAGGCTTCATTGGTTTCTCAAAGCAAGAGTATATTTTAATTTTACCATCATTAAGAAAATGTTATGATTTATGTGGCTGCTGTCAGACTAATATCTTTAGAATTTAGCTGGCTAAGCCAATTCATCTCTAAGACTGATGAAGGTTGATTGCTCTCTATGCAAAATGTATTAAAACTAAATGAGCAGTCTATTACTCAAATGCTGCTGATAATCTGTTAGCCAGGGTCCGTTAGCTGGGCTAGTGCTAGCAGCAGACAAGCCTTCATGCCCTGTACGGCTCTGATAAGCCCAAGTTTACTTCAGTAAGCCCTTCTTTGTGTGGGGCTTTGAAATAGATGTCCAGAGATGCACCCAAGTGCTGGAGCAGTGTATCACCT
The DNA here is from genome assembly GCA_013396675.1 of Eubucco bourcierii. Classification (NCBI taxonomy): domain Eukaryota; kingdom Metazoa; phylum Chordata; class Aves; order Piciformes; family Ramphastidae; genus Eubucco; species Eubucco bourcierii. The sequence goes on from VWZE01010097.1 coordinate 726,473, forward strand.
GCCCTTATTCCCGAGGAATGAGATAATCTGCAGAAGCAGAAGTCCCAGCCAACGGCACAGAGAAAGCTCTCTGGCTCGAGATGTCTGCACTGGGACATGTGGTTTCTGCAGGCCGTATCTCTACGTAACAAAAACACCACTCAGGGAAGTATCACTGCTTACACCACAGCTCCTGGGATCATAGAATCATAGAATGGTAAGGTTGGAAGGGACCTCAAGGATCATCTAGTTCCAACCCCCTGCCATAGGCAGGGACACCTCCCCCTAGTACAGGTTACTCAAGGCCTCATCCAATCTGGCCTTGAACACCTCCAGGGAGGGAGCATCCACAACCTCCCTGGGCAACCTGTTCCAGTGCCTCACCACCCTCACTGTAAAGAACTGGAATGTTCTTGGTGTTGTCGTGGATCGAGTCCTCTGCAAGGGCTGAGGAAAATTATGTTCCTCAGAGAACTCCAGTGAGCAACCACAGCTTCTGAGGTGAATGGCATTTGCCCTTTTCTCTCCTTCCTTATACTAGACTATTATTGTTATTTATTATCTTTAGAGTCCCCACATAATAATAATACCTGGGAAACAGATTGCTCCCGTCAGAAAACTGATTAGGCAGGATTTTTGAGGTTACTATATTCTGGATGTTCTTCTCCTTTGACAGCCTCTCCCTACAGCCCTCTTTGCAACACCAGCCTGTGTTTATAATTACACCAACATCGCCTTTGATTTAAGGACTGTAATCCTTTGTCCTCGCTATAAACAACCTGCATTAAACACATGAGCAGCATGCACCAAGAGAAAAATAAATACAGAGCTACAGAGAATTGTCTGAATCAACACAATGAAGCCACAGCACCAGAACCTACCTATGCAGGGAGGAGTCTCAACTGATTGTGCCTGATCCTGGGATGCACAGCCTCTGCCGGCGTGCACTCGGACTAAGAAGCACAGGGTACGCCAGTACTGACCCAGACTGCTCTGCCCTGAAGGAGAGCTGCTCAGGGCTAAGCAGCTTCAATAGATGGACAGAGCATCCACCACACTTTCACAGAAGGAAGTCAAGAAACTTGTGGTTGTCCCTGAGCAGTTCAATTTCTACAGAGGATCTCGCCACAGAGTACCCTTGAGGTTTAGAATGATACAGGATTTTTATTTCATGTACGAGACACTCTGCCAACAAAACCTTGCTAATTCACACTAATGACTAGGAGACCTACTGCAAATTAATTGCTAATTGGCAAAATTCATTAAATGAACAAATGTGGTAAGAAGTAACTGAAGAGATAGCTTCCCCAAACAGACTTGGTTCATTTATTTTTGTGTGCCATTCGGTTTCCATGATTTATGCTAGTACTTTTAAAGCACAGCTGCAAATGCATTTGAGTATATTTTGGAGAAGTAATGAAGTCTAAGTAATAGCAGAGGCTACAGCACAGTCCCCTGTTGTGTCTTACAGCATCACCACCTGGCAGGTAGAGACTGTCACAGTGATCTGTGTGCACTCTAGGAATGGAACAGATCTGCAAGATGTACAGAGATATAGCTAGGGTCCATGTGTGATTATACATATAAGGTTGTCCTAAATGACCTGCTCTCAATTTATTGCTTTCTTCATAAATGCTCCATTTCTGGTGCTCACAACTTTTAAAAGAAAAAAAAAAAATTCCAGTTTTGTGTTGAAATCTTTTGTTTGGTGTATCACCAAAATGTTTGCTCTAATGAATCAGTGGCTGTTGGGATGTTTCACATGTACCCTTCCTGATGCTGCACTTCATTTTATTCTTAATTTGAGACAATCTCTTCCTTAAGCAAAACCCTCCCCAACCCCAAACAATATGGTTGTCCTAAAACATTAATCCCAAAACCTCCCCTCCACACATCTGACCATTGTCTGTACAGCTGTAAACTTGGATTTTATGCACCAGCATTGGTACTGTTGTTCAGCACTGTCATTGAGCTCAGTGACATTGAAAACCACCTTCCTCGTGGATTTCAGCAGCAAGAAAACTTTCTCATTATGAATTTTCTTCATGGATATCTTTAGAGTACTGAATTGCTTAGAGGGTTTCTGGGAAGTGGTGCTAAAGTTTCAGATGAATAATGGGTTTTTTTGCATTTTCTGGCTTAAGATGGGGAAATAAGGTGAACCTTTCCCTGACTGCATGGCTCTCTTGTGCAGGAATGGAGAGCCTCCACTCCTGTAGAGTTTCAAGACTCAATGAAGGAAAGAACCATATTAAGCACTCTAGCCTTAGAGCTCTGGAACTGAAAAACAAAACCACAAACAAACAAGCAAGCAAAGAAAAAAGCCAAACAGATAAATTCCATTTCATATATGCATGTGTACATCTCTGGGAATCTAAAGTGCTCAGAGCAGAAGTGCTGCAGTGGAAGGTAGACAGGCAAATGCAAAGGAAATATGCAAAAGTTAGAAAAGTTTGAAATTGCACAGGTTTGTTCTGCCTCAACAAACACAAATGCTTCCTCCTGCCCCAGATTACAGCCATGGACCCCATGTCTTACATCAGTGCTTGCTGACCTGCCAGACTAAGATTCACGATCAACAAAGATAGTCACACTGCTATGCCATCTCTACTGTGCTAACAGTAACACATGTAACAGCCATCACTCTGAAATGCACATGACCATCAACTTGCTCCACCAATGATGCTAAATAAGCCAAGCCTTTAAGAAGAAAGTATTTCTATACTAACTTATGTCAATGGTTACTTCAGGGTTGTTTAGGACTGAAGTTAGACAGATTCCACTAACTGCCCAATCGGTTGTGCAAAAATGCAAATTGTGTATTTGAATCCTCCCAGTAAATTAAACCAGTTTCACTTGTTAGAGGAATACACCAAGGGAAAGCTTTATCAAGGGTGGGAGAGGCCAGCAGATCCCAGAAAAGCACAGCACAGCCAGGCATATGGCAAAGTAGCACTCACTGATCCTGCACGCATTAATGCCTCGTTATGCACCAACAGCACCAATTCAAGGGGTACAGCTAAAGGACACTTCCTCAAGGAACCAAAGAATCTGGAGCATCAACGTCTCAGCACCATGAGCTGGTTTTTCACCAGTGCAGGTAACAAGGTCTTACAGGTTTTTATACTCTCCACCCTTTCACCCCTAGGAAGGGGGAACAGATTGTTCTGACTCAGCTCAAGCGGCCTAAAATGAGAAGATGGAATTCACATAAATGGTGGCTGATAACCTCGAAGGCACCACCTTTCTCCCACTGTGACATATAGGTTGTGACAGGAAACAAGACACCTGAGGAGACAAGAAGAATTCACACTTTGCTGAGGCTGCCTGACATTTAGAAGATGGTCATCTTCTGGCAAACAATTACCTGTCACTTACCAGTCCTGAGATTTCCTTGCTCTTAAATACATTTTGCTTTAAACATAGTGCAAGCCTACAAAGCAAGTGCAAAAGAACTACAGGAAGTCTATAGAGAAAAATAGCAAAATACACGGTGCAGGAAAAAGAACTGCACTGAACAGTTTTACTGGAGGCTGTTTTATGTTAAAGTACACTACCTGTATGACACTACAGTATTTTGATCTAGGACATCTGCAGATTCCCAGGTAGTTCTATCCCTGCATCTTACTACAGGACCAGAAAGTGAACTGAGTCCTGTAGAGGCAGCTGCAGAAAATGGAAATGGCTGCAGTCTCTGATTTGCATCTGACTGAAACAAGGCAGGAGCACAGAAAAGTGTGCTATGATCAGAGGGTGAGCCCTAAGATAAGTCACAGGAGGCAGAACTCCGGGGACAGTTTCGCATAGTATATTAAATAAACTTCCAGATCAGGCACAAATCCAAGAAACTGTGGCAAAACACGCATCTAGTCTGGAACTGATGTTGCCTTTTTCTTAAATAATCTACCTGAAACTACATTTACACAAATACAAAAAACCCCACAGTGACTAATTATGCTCCAATCATTATACTGGTTAAGGTAACGAAAGAAAAAAGTAATATATATGGTGCTCTGTGCAAGCAGTAATCAGATTACCTGACAAATGACACCTAACACTGTGTCACTATGGGCACACAAAGGTAGTAAAAGCTTCTCAAATCATCCCAGGACTGGCAGACAAAGGTCCCCAAGGCCTCATACTGCACAGACACCGTTTGGTACCTGACAATTCAAGAGAAGCAGCAACACAGCGTGTCCTTTCCAGAACTGCAACTTACTTTAAAAGGCCCCATTACCATACCCAGAGTGCTCTCTTTATACCCAAGAGTCTACTAAGGCTTTGGTCCAGATGCTCTCCCACACCAAAGAGGTGAGGGATGCATTTTCTTTCAGCAATTTAACGTTAACTGCCTTTCGGTCTAGCTAAAAATGAGAGCGGAGGAAGTGTTGGATTCACCTTCTCCAGTTTATTCAAGATTTTGTATCCTTTGTTGTTCTCTTCAAAAATAAATACTTCAATATTTTCATCTTATTTCACTCTCCACAGGCAGGAGTTTGATTAGTAAATGCACCAGCACTCTCTTGGCCCTAATTAAAGGTCATGTAATACAACAAATAGATGGCAATGCCACAACACGAATTCGATCCGGCCCTGCATCATTTGTTGGTCAGTTTTACTCACAGAAATGAGACCACTACTTCCCTCCACACTCCCCCTCAGGCTCCCCATGGAAATTACTCTCAGCCACTCTCTTGCAGAGCACAAAACACACAACTTTGCTGATGAAAAATTGCTGGCAGAAGCAACAAGCACATCTCAGCTAAACTAATCCATGGGATGTTGAGATCTGGAAACATAAACTTTCCCACCTAATAAGGGTGTGCTGATCTCCATCAGACTGATGCCAGAATGCCTTGAAGTGCAATCAATATAAAACAAATAAATTATTAATTGCTCCAAGTAATTAAATTTATCAAATACAAATAAAAATAATGGTTGTTTTATGGAACTGCTTCCAAAGCTGAACCTCTAAAGGGACAGTATTGATCACAGGAGGACAGACAGATGTTTCACACGTTCGCAGCCGATGAGGTCTGGGATTGCATTAATGACAGGGAAGGAACCGAGCCAACGGCCTCCGATGTAAAGTAAACAGGTGGCGTGCTTGGCCATGTCATTGTGGGTCAGATCAAATATGGAGGAGAAACATGTCTAAACACATACATACAATCCCACCTTCCTCTAGAAGTACTGTTCACCTTGCAGCTGCAGAATGCACCTCAGTTTCCATTGCAAGAACAAAGAAAAACGAAAGAGAACTTTCACACACACACATAAACAGGTAAACTCTCACTTACTAATCACGGCTACAAAAAGTGCTCAGTAGGCTACTAAGTATTCCTGTTCTGGGCCCCCCAGTTCAAGAGGGACATAGAACTGCTTGAGAGAGTCCAGGGCACACCCACAATGATCAAGGGAATGGAGAGAAGTCTCTCTTATAAGGGGAGACTGAGGGAGCTGGGGCTCTTTAGCTTGGAGGAGACTGAGAGGTGACCTCATCGATGTTTATAAATATGTAAAGGGTGAGTGCCAGGAGGATGGGGCCAGGCTCTGCTGGGTGATGCCTGATGACAGAACAAGGGGCAAAGGGTGGAAACTGATGCATAAGAAGTTTCCTAGAAACATGAGGAGGGATTTTTTCCCTGTGAGGGTGACAGAACACTGGAACAGGCTGGTCAGGGGTGTTGTGGAGTCTCCCTCTCTGGAGATACTCAAAATCCACCTGGACACGTTCCTGTGTGATCTGATACAGCTGATCATGCTCTGGCAGGGGGGTTGGACTGGATGAGCTTTCAAGGTCCCTTCCAGCCCCTGACATTCTGTGATTCTGTGATTTAAATGCTGGTAAGTGTGGATATTTGAATCAATGGATACTAAAGCTGTACTTGTGATTTTCCTTCCTTGACTTTTTAATTGATCTGACTGGCAAATTGTCTACAATATCCCAGTTAACGGATCACGCTCTGGTTGAAAGCTGTCTCTGAGGAGAGGTGGCCAGCTTTGAATGACTAAGCTGGAGCATCCCTCAGACCTTTCTGTAGATTGAGTTCAGTACAAACTTCTTTTCACCCTGGAGTTTCGTTTTGTTTCCAGATGAGACATCACTCAGTCGATTCTCTTCCAGTTCGTTTCCAAACCCATGACAACAGAGCAAGGACACAGATTCATACCTCAAGATCATAGAATCATAGAATGGTAAGGTTGGAAGGGACCTCAAGGATCATCTAGTTCCAACCCACTGCCATAGGCAGGGACACCTCCCACTAGTACAGGTTACTCAAGGCCTCATCCAATCTGGCCTTGAACACCTCCAGGGAGGGAGCAGCCACAACCTCCCTGGGCAACCTGTTCCAGTGCCTCACCACCCTCACTGTAAAGAACTTCCTCCTAACATCTAGTCTAAATCTCCCCTCTGCCAGTTTAAGCCCATTGTCCCTTGTCCTGTCATTGCAGGACCTTGTAAATAATCATTCCCCAGCCTTCCTGTAGGCCCCCTTCAGATACTGGAAGGCTACTATCAGGTCCCCTTGAAGCCTTCTCTTCTCCAGGCTGAAGAGCCCCAACTCTCTCAGTCTGTCCTCATAGCAGAGCTGCTCCAGCCCTCTGATCATCTTTGTGGCCCTCCTCTGGACCCGCTCCAACACTTCCATGTCCTTCCTGTGCTGAGGGTTCCAGAACTGCACACAGTACTCCAGGTGGGGTCTGGCAAGAGCAGAGTAAAGGGGCAGAATCACCTCCCTTGCCCTGCTGGCCACGTTTCTCTTGATGCAGCCTAGGACTCGGTTGCTGTCTGGGCTGCATGTGCACACTGCAGGCTCATGTTGAGCTTTTCATCAACCCAGACTCCAAGGTCCTTTTCCTCAGGGCTGCTCTCTGGCCATTCGCCACCCAGCCTGGATTTGTGCTTGGGATTGTGCCTACCCAGGTGCAGGATGCAGCAGTGGGGACAAACATGCACCCTATTCTGTCCATCATCTTCTTTCTTAAAAGCACTAACGCAGCAGTTCAGTAGCATTAACAAAATCTTAAGTTAAAATTCACAGATAAGGCTGAGAGAAGATAAGCAACTTAAAGGACACTGGAGAAATGTTCAATATGCCAAAGTCAAGTGCTCTGAATAAGACAAAGGTTACACTTAAAAGGAAGCTGAACGTACCACAGTACAGAAACACTGTGGTGAATTCAAAGCAAACTGAGCTCTGACCTACAGAAGCAACATGATACTGCATAAATGTTTGGTTAGTGTTGATTTATTTGGGACATGGAAAAGATTCAAGTTCAACATCTCCCATTTTCCTTTCCTTCAGGTAAATACTCAGTAAAGCTTTCCTTTCTTACAGCTCCCTGCTTTCTCTTTAGTCTCTTCCTCTCCTTTCTTTCCCTTTACAAATTCCCTACTCACCTCTCATTTCACCTGACTCTGGTTGTCTGCCCTGTGTGTGAGCAGACCTAGTGTAACAAGAAGTTTTCCAGAAGTAACACTTAGGATCAATAACATATTTCTGGTGTTATTTTCATAACAGCAAAGGCAAAAAGCCTTTTCAAGATACTCATGAAAGGCTTACCCCTTTCCAAAACATCTGTACTGCCTCCTGCTCTCAGTGGCACCAAGGCAATACACTGCCTCGAATTAAGATGAACCTTTTCACAATGCCCAGCTTCCTACTGCCTCAGAGAAACTTGCAGTCTGTGCTGTCAGGAGGCAGAGGGGAAATCCCACACAGAGCAAGGGCACAGGGGCTGTGGCCTTCTTTGCCTGTGGCCACAGTCCCATGGAGAACAATGGGAGACTGAAGGCATTGTGAGAGAAGGCAGCTTGTCTAACTCACTGGAGAAGATTACTCTTCAGTGTCTGCTGAAGGAGAAACTTTCAGTTATGAAGAATAATGGCCATAAGTGACCATTAATCCTGGGCAGGGGGGGAAAGACTTCAAATTCAGCCTGTGCATAAGATTTTGTAAGCTTTAACAACAGGAGGAATTTGAAAAAAACAGGGTTACTGTCATAAAAGCTACTGGGAACAAATGAAGTTGAATGCAGATTGCTAACTACTTCTTCAAGGATTCATTTCTATAAATTAATTTTAACTCATATTTTCAGACTAATTGTAAATCTTCAAGGGAAAAAAAATAGCTCTAATCAAAAAGTAAGTGCTATTATCTTGGGGATGATATGGTACATTTTTCACACGTGACAGAGGTTGAGTCCCTGATCTCAGTGCAAAATCCAACTCCATCTAACTATGAAGGTGTAAAGTACGGCGGCAAAGAACGAAATAAAGGAGGACAACAGAAGCCCCTAGGTGATGAATCCTGGAGGTACTCAGGCAAAAGAATTTACTGAAGGATGTCACAAGCCTTTAGAAATCACTTTCCAATGTGCTCAGGGCAAAATACCTTACACTGGATATTACCAGAGTACAAGTTTCCAGCATAGCACACAAATTCCTCACTTAGTCCTAGCTGGCTCCCACCCTTGGGAATTTCACACCACTGGTGTGTAGAGGGTTTGCTACATAAATCCACAAGTAAAGTAACTCAAATTAGCATAGACTGTCAACACTACACCACTGAGCATTTTGGCATCTCTTACCAGCTCAAAAAAGACCACACTGACCTCATGTACCCCAACACCTTTATGTGAAGCATTAGCTCCTGTTTTAAAAACTTAAGGAATACTTAAATAGGTGACTGGCTAAAAGACACAAATTAATTCATTTTGCTGGGTTGGAGGCAGGTTTCACATTTCCAAGCAACAAAGTGCTGGGTTTTTCACTTATATCAGTGATTTGCAAACCACTGGTACTTCTAATAATACCGTTTATCGCCTTAAAATTTTCCAGCAGAGCCAAGAAAGTTTCTCTAGGTCATCTCAGTAGCTTGGATACTGCAGGATAAAAGTTGCTGAATCAGACTGCCATGCCTCAACTCATCAATGCTTTTCTGTGGACATTACAGAGAACAGGGAGAAGCATGTAGCATCCCATTTTCACAAAGACTAGGATATGAATTGCCTGCTTGGCACACAAAAAGGCTGCTGGTTGTGCCAGATGGTTCCATCACTGACAGGTTATTGCTCAGCTTCTCTTCCAGAAAGGGTAAAAAAAAAAAAAAAAAAGAAAGATCAACCACCACTTACTAGTTTTCAAAATCCAAATCAATCTCCATAAATTACTCTATTTATCTCAGTGCCAGAGAACACATCTGCCATGTCTCCATAAATCTCAACACATGTACTGCAGTCTTGCCTGTGACTTCCCCAAAGCTGCAGCCTCTCAAACAGGTAGCCTGCAGGTGGTTGCACCAAAGGGGACTCCCAGCACTGATACTGCTGAGGCACACCACATCTCACATGCACAAGCCCTCATACAATGAAGCAGCACGACCCTAAACACATTTCTATCAACAGGTTCAGGGTGTTCCCACCAAGATCTGAAACTATTCTGACAACAAAAGAACATTCATGAAACAGTTTTTAGAGGTGACCTAGAAAATTACTATACTAAGTGAGGGTGGCAGGAAAGGAAACTACTTCTCCACCTCTGCTACAATAAAGCAACTAAGGATTATTTCACTAAACTAGGGGGGGGAAAAAATAAGAAGGAAAAAAAAAGGAATAAAAAAAGGAAAGGGAAAAAAAAAAAGAGAGGGAAGATTTTTTTTTTTTAAAAGAGAAGAAGGAAAAAAAAAAGACAAAAGTAAGCAGTGGCACTGAGCAAACAGGATTTCGTTATCCAAACCCTTCTGAAAACATTCATACAGAGAGGCAGGTTTAACTTACTCAGTATCCCAAAACCTGTCTCTAAGAGACAGGCATCAAGCCTTGCAACACTTGATGCAGCAAGAAAGTCCCTTTCTTGGGGATATCTGCATAACAGAATGAACAGAGGGGTTTCTTCCCAAAGTATTTTCTGAAAATAATGGAAATAGTAAGGCTAAAAGTTGTGTGTGTGTCTGTTTTTTTCAAGACACAACCTGTACATCCAGCTCTTAGAACCATCTCTCAGGTACTAATACCTGTGCTGTATAAGGCCTACTGTGTTTGGCCATGAGCTGTTTGGACCAGACAGCTCCATTTTGGGTCTGTCACATGTGTCTAACAGCAGAGCAGACACACCAATAAGGAACAGTAGCAAGTTCAGGTGTCACTGCAAGGCTTTCACAGAGCCAGCATTCCAGGTTTCTGAGTCTCCACATTTGTGAAATTCCTTTCTTATTTTAGAGGTAACAGCTTGACTTTCTTTAGCTATAAAAGGATAAGAGATGAGGAGACAGATATGCAGACCGAAAGCCAAGGGTCCAGGACAACAACCTACCCTCTGGCTTCGTAGCGTGACACCTGCAGACTTGAAGTCAGGAAACTTGATGCCAGCAGTCTCGGGAACAGCCTGAAAGAAATTGAAACAGGATGTGTTGATGACAGAAGCACAGGAAACACAGTATTTCATACAGAGACTATCTGAAGGGGAAACGCTGCTTCCTATGACAGAGAACCACCTGCCACAGCCACATGGCAGAGCTGAGGCAAGAGGAAAGCCCCAAGCAATGGGATTCAGTGGGAAAATCCCAAGCAATTCACTGAGAAAAATACCCAAGTTCAAGGCATCTTTGGAGAGCTGAAGCATTTTCCTTTGGTTGGCCTACATGCACTGGTCTATACAGAGCCTTACACCCATCCTCAGCATCTTAAATCCTAACCCTAAATGGTTCTCCTTGTACTAACGGGTGCCTATTTGCATAATACAATCCTCATTTCACTGATCAAAACAGTTCAGGACTTCCCTAAATCTTGTCTTTTGACTACAAGTCCTCTAAGGAATGAGCTGAGAAACCTCTGATCTGTACAGGCATGAGCCCATTAGTGAGGATGTAAGGACTGCAGCCCTCCAGGGAGGCCTGCTGTTGATAGACGTTTTGTCATTTTTCCTCTCATTAGACAGTTTTCTTTCTTCACCAACTTCACACTTCAAGCACAGCAATACCAAGCAGCAAACTCCCAATGCTGCTGCTAGACAGTAGAGCATTTGGTTGCATTTCAACGAATGGGAAAAAAAAACCCCCAAACTAAATGCAATCCCTTAAATGTGTGTGCTGCTGTGAGCAAACTTTTAAATTATTAAACCAGGCTATCTGCAAGGTCCTGTGGCACTGAATTGTGTGGAGTATCCCCAATGGGTCAGTGATGCTCATGGTTCAATCTAAGAACAGCCACAATCTCTGCAGAATGCATGCTCAATCACACATTTCCAAAAGAAGGAATCTCCTCAAATCTCCAGGTTTCTTTGGAGATGGTCTTTGCCTTGCTGCTCCCACACTTCTCTGCAGAAAGGCTCTGCAGCTTGATGTTGTTCATTGCAGACAGGAATTGAGACAACCCAGCTGCCCCAAGATCATAAGAGTTGCTGAAGGACAGTGACTCAATTCCTTAAGTTCCCTGACAATGACTTTCACATCTCTATGAGCTATCTTTCTCGGTCTTGAGGTGGCACCTTGCAAACTGCTCTGTATGGCAAGGCATTAAGATTTTCTTCAGTTATCTGTGGTCAGTTCAACAGAGGCCTCAGGAAGAGATGTCTAAATATGACCATGGTGAGGAAAATACTAACTACCAGCAGGGCTCATGAACTTGTAGGGATCACTTTGACCTTTCACTGGATGTAGCAACCCTGCTTGGATTATCAGAGACAAGGCTGTGACCAAAAACCAATCCTCTCCGCTGCCTTTCAGACTCTGCACCTTAGCCTGTTGCTGAACACCTGACAGAAGCAGTGAGGGTAAATCAGCATGGTTGGCTTTGCCCAGACAGCTCTGACTGCACTCAGCACATAAACAATTAAATGGGTTCTTCTGCCTGGCGCTCCTGTACATGCTGTAAACGCTTCAACCTCAATTGACTCCTTGGTAAATGATTTTCTTTTGTTGAAATGATGCTGATGCAGCTCCCCATTCAAATTCTTAGTTAAAATGCAATTTTTTTCTTAACATTTCCCAGTCATAGTTGGTAATTGACTCCTAATGGACTCTGTCATGGTTGAAATGATGCTAGTGCAACAACAGAAACTGCTTCTCTGCCCACCCTGGCGTGCCTATCCACTACATGCCTGCAGACAGGCACCAGCCAACAGGCAATACTTAGGGCTGGGCTCCCTCACCTTGGCATCCTCAGCACCTTTCCAGTCCTATTCTTCACCACCCCATCCTTTTTTTTTTTTTTTTTAAACCACCACCAACCAGCTGCTTTCTTTAGAAGGAGATACACTAGCCATGCTTGAGCTTTATCAGCTCAACCCTCAAAGGAGTTCAAAGCACAAGGTGCACAGCAATATTATATTAATTACATAGAGGAGCAGAGGGGTAATCAAACAATGTTTTAAGGAAGTGGTGGCCATTAGACACACTTCAACAAGCAATTACTGTCTAGTGTTTACTGCTTCTCTCCTCTCCCAGCATAGACTCTGCTGGAGGACAATGACACAAGTGCTCTGTTCACATGATGGAGTGAGAAGAATTCTGAGGGGCTCACTGGAAACATCTGAGATTTTTTAACAGTCCTTTCCTACCGAAGGTAATGAATTTAGTTTAGTTCACACTGTCTTCTTTCCAGAAAGATAAATTGAGGTAACATCAACTGTGAATTGAAAGCTGTGTTCTGGGCTCCTTAGACTTAAGCTCAGCTCAGGAAGCAATAAGAAACAATAGCTTCTTGAGTACACCAGCAGGGTTGCTGTGATCACAGCTGAGGATCAGGAGATGGGCATGTAGTGAGCTTCTGGAGATGCTGGTGAGACCCAAGAATGGGAAAGGGAAATCTGAATTTACAAAAAAAAAAATAAAGGCAAGTGAAAGACAACCTGTTTGTTGGACAACCCTACACAGCAGTACCACAATACACATGGGAAAAGCATGGAGACAAATGCTTCTCCCTGCCATGATTCATGAATAGTTGATATAGTTTCACCTGATTTCTCAGGTAGTGAAAGGAAAACAGGACTTAAACCAGCAGTTTTCAAACAGGAGAGAGACAGGCAGCACACCAGAGGACTCTGGAATGGTTGCCTTAGACCAGTCTGCCTTCCAAAAAAGCAATTGCATAAGGCATCCAGTAGATACTACTCCCAGAAGAGTTGAGATCCCAGTATGAAACACATTACCCAGTCATAACATAAGCAGGGGATGGGGAAAAAAAAGTTTAAAATGTTTACAGGTTTTTCTGTCTCCTTCTTCTGTGGTAGTTTCTTCTTGGGAGCCTTGCGCTCAGCACGTCTCTGCTCAGTGGTGGTGTCAGCAGCTGTGATGAGCTTCTGCAGGTCTTGGGTTCGCTTTTCTCTCTCTTTCTTCCTAGTTTCGATTTTGCGGAGCTCCTGGATGAGGTATTCTTCTTCTGCCACCTGCAGACCAGAGCATGTAAAGCCAACCAGACCAGTAGCAGAGGCCTAGCAAGGCAAGGGGGCCATCTACCGATAACGGCTCTACTCCGGGGTCAGCTGGGGAATCATAGAATGGTAAGGTTGGAAGGGACCTCAAGGATCATCTAGCTCCAACCCCCTGCCATAGGCAGGGACACCTCCCACTAGTACAGGTTACTCAAAGGCCTCATCCAATCTGGCCTTGAACACATCCAGGGAGGGAGCAGCCACAACCTCCCTGGGCAACCAGTGCCAGTGCCTCACCACCCTCACCGTAAAGAACTTCCTCCTAACATCCAGTCTAAATCTCCCCTCTGCCAGTTTAAACCCATTGCCCCTTGTCCTGTCGTTGCAGGACCTTGTAAATAATCCTTCCCCAGCCTTCCTGTAGGCCCCCTTCAGATACTGGAAGGCTACTATCAGGCCCCCTTGAAGCCTCCTCTTCTCCAGGCTGCAGAGCCCCAACTCTCTCAGTCTGTCCTCATAGGAGAGCTGCTCCAGCCCTCTGATCATCTTTGTGGCCCTCCTCTGGACCCACTCCAACAGTTCCATGTCCTTCCTGTGCTGAGGGCTCCAGAACTGCACACAGTACTCCAGGTGGGGTCTGACAAGAGCAGAGTAAAGTGGCAGAATCCCCTCCCTTGCCCTGCTGGCCACGCTTCTCTTGATGCAGCCTAGGACTTGGTTTCTGTCTGAGCTGCATGTGCACACTGCAGGCTCATGTTGAGTTTTTCATCAACCCAGACTCCAAGGTCCTTTTCCTCAGGGCTGCTCTCCAGCCATTCACCACCCAGCCTGTATTTGTGCTTGGGATTGTGCCTACCCAGGTGCAGGACCTTACACTTGCCTTTAAGCTCCCCTACTCCATAGCCTTACCCTCATCCACTGCAATGCCAGTCTCAGTCTACAGCAGGTATTGTACCACAACACTGGAGATGCACCCTTCAGCAGCATCTATAAATGATTAGTCCCATCTCCAGACAAAGAGCACAAATAGAAGGGTAAAATCCTCAAATATACTGTAGTTGCAAATGCAGCATTGTGAAAAGCCAGCTCCTCTCCCCAAACATAGAGAACCCAGACCAGCTATGTCTGCCAGAACACCTGTCAATGTGGGAAGGACAAGCAGAACTTAGGAGCTTGTCATTAGAGAGAACTATTAACAAAAAAGGATGCTCTCCCCCAGCCTTTAAGGAACACACACTTCCCTAACCTCTAAACCCTGGGACCATTACACAGAGAAGAGGAGAATTAAACACGAGGATTTACAGTCTCTGATGTTTTCTGACAAGATTTTTACTCTAAAGGAAATAGTTCTCTCCTGATGGAACTCAGGAACTCGTAAGGAAATTGATCTAAGATTTTTTTTCCATTCAGAGGACTAGCTCATTGTCACAGAGAAGGTGTTGGCAGTTACCAGAGACCATAATTCTGTTGCTCAACCAACCCTGTCTCCTGTTAGTCAGGCTTCTCAGTTACTCTCCTTTCATATCCCTTAAAATGACAGGAACTCAACAACAAAAGCAGTACTTCGGTGTTGCTCTTTTTCTTGCCCTTTCATTCCCTTTTCTGTCCTCTGGTCTATTTCATCCACCTACTGATCCAACTTATCACAAATCTCCCGTAGCAGTGATGCTCTCGTGGAATTCCACAAGTTACCTGCTCTGGTGTCCTATTGTACAGCCTTTCCAGTTGTTCCTTCCTTCGTCTCTCATGGCCAGCATCAAAGACTGGGATTTTCAGGTCTGTGCCTGGAGCTGCACGAATATTAGCCAGTTTGGCACAGATGTGGTAATACCGTTCCTTCAGGTCCTCCACTGATCTTTTCTACAGAAATAAGCAAGAACCAAGTAAACAGTTCTGCAGTAGTCACCTAAGAACCACCAGCTGGAGGATGTTTCACAGTGCTCAGGAGGAAGATGAAGAAGGAGTCCTGCCAGTCCCACTGGAATCACAGGGAAGGGGGAGTTTCGCAGTGAACAGAGTGAATTAACTGCCATGGGTTCACAGCTACTGCTTTAAAACTAACACCAGAGGGTTCAACAGTACAGTCAAGGGTCAGAGACAACACAGTAGTGAAGCACTTCCAGGTAAAAGGATGCAAGGACAGTTGTCTCAGAAGATAATCTGCAAACAGTAAATTGTGACAAGCACATGGGAGGTCTCTCCTGAGCTGCTCCAGACAATGGGCATTCAAGCCATAACCAAGAAGGTATGAGCTGGAAAAGTTCATTGCCCACCGTTGCATGGAGCCTGAGCTGTTCTCTCACTCCAAGCACCAAAGGTGTTTGGGTTGCCCAGATGAGCAGAATCTTGTTATTTCACTTTGCTACAGGCTCTTCATGTGAAGATTTCTGAGGGCAACAAGATACTCAAGCATTCAGAGCTCTTCTGAAGGAGTCACATCATTCTCCCCTGTCACCAGAAGGCATGAAGCCAGCAGTTACAGGAGATTTACAATGACAACACCAGGGCTACATCTTCAGACCACTGATGGTCCCTACTTCACAGCTGAGATGACATAAACCCTCCACACCAGGTCAGACCACAAGTCAGGAGCAGCACCAGGCAAAATTCAATCCCTAAGGACCGTTAACAGACTCCCTCTCCCAGGTCTTGGACTGGAACACAGGACATCTATCCCACTCAGCTAAACAAACTCCCCAGTTGCTTTATCTTCAAGGAACAATGAGTTGCTCTCCTGGCAAAAGCAAACCTTCTAACTTCCTAATAAAACACAACGAGAAACGAGCACAAGTCAAAGCGGATTTAATTACAAACAAAGCAAGCAGCAATGCCCTGTGCTGGAAATCCAATATTCCTTGCTGCCAATAATTCATTATTTTCCCCTAATGAAGTTGATATAAAGGGTAATTTGGTCTTTGCTGTGCAGCAAGCCTTGCACGTGCCGTAGCAGCAGGTCACTAGCAGCACCTTGGCCCCCAGGACTCACCTTGAACTGCTGGTGGTCATAGCGGTCATGGATCACCACGAAGCGCAAATCGAAACGTCGGGCCAGGTCAAAGAGGTGGTCTGTCTCAGCTTTGGTCCATGCATCATCATGGAGATACATCTGGTACTCCTGCTCTGAGTAGACAGGTACTTGTACTGTCTATGCAGAGAAAACAAAAACATGGTAGGTCTCTTGCGCCACCGCCCTTACGACTGCCAGCCGGCACAGGCCAAGATACTTCAGCTAAGAACAAGAGCAGCACGCTGACAGGAGGGGGATCCCAGGGCCCTAAGTAGAGGGTTCTGCTAGAAAATGTGATGAGCAGGAAAAAGACTTGATAAGGAGCAATGCATGACCTCAGAAGCACAAGCATGAAATTCTGGAGATTCTGATAAGAACTGTTGCCTGGGATGCAGAAACATATGTCAGGTGTCTGACAGAGGTCAGTAGCTCATATCCTGACTATAAATTTCAAAATTATCAGGCTAACATGGCAGTGAAACCAGGGTTCAGTCAGCCTCCTTGCACTCCTCACAAATAGCAGCACCAATACCTTGACAAAAACTGGTCCAACAGCAGCAGACTCTTTACTTGGGGTGGGACACGCTCATTTGTAAGGGCAGAACGGGAAAGACAAGGAGTGGTAGCTCCTTGCCTTTGCACACCTTCTGCTTTGATACACTACCCACATCTTTCATGTTGGGTGCAGACAGTGTTATGAAAATATGAAAGGCTGGGTGCTGTACAACTGAGGGCCATAAACTTGGCAAATAACTTTGTTCCTCCCTTCCTCATCCACCCTTTCTCCAGTGGAGCTACAGGGCCAAATGACAATCCAACTCTCTGAGTGTCTTAGGCGCCTAAAAGGGCAAACCTATCCCTCTGTCCCCAGCCCAGAACGTCACTGCAAAGGTTCTATCCAGAACATAAGTGTCACATGGGTACTAAAGGAACAGTAAAAATACTCAGTGTATTAGGGGAAGTCCTAGCACATGGTAAAACAAAAGGGTAAACAAGCCTGTGCTTTCCTCTCACCCCTTTCCACCACCAGCAGTGGACCTTTGCTCAGCCTGAGGAGATCCTGCCTCTACAAGCAAACATGCTGCAGTACACTTGCTTCCACACCTCTATGCCTTCCTGAATACTACACCAGAAAAGCCATCCTCATCAACTCCATACAACTAGGAAAAGCATTTCTGAGCCTCAAAATAACATTCTCTTTAGATCCTACTGCCCTTCTTCCACCATTTAGATTTAAAAGGCATCGAATCTCATGGGCATACACATCATCTCAATCTTCAAGCACCACTTCCAGCAAGAGAAAAGCCATTCTACTAAAAGGATGTCCTATGAAAAGGAAAAAAATCCTAGAGTAGCATGCATACACAAAAAGAGCCAGCAGGACCCTCCATAGTGAACTGAAGGTAGCAGATGACTGATCAAAGAAGAGAACAGGACAAAAGCAAAGAGCAGTCCCCAAAACACCTCCTCAGCCTCTGAATGCTCAGGTGAGAACTGCTGAGAATTAAGAAGGTGGAGACTCAGACAGAAAGCTTGAGCCAGCCACAGGATGGCTATAAGTCCAAATTCAACATATCCAAGAAAATGAAAATTACTCCCAGAGAAGGATTTCCAGCAGAACCTGGCAGCATTTCAGTTGCACAAGATCTTGGCAAGAATACCAACTACAACTCTACTGACCCCCCTGTTCAGGAAAGATGAACTGAAATGAGAAGAGCAATGAGGATGAGTAATGGGGTGGGGAGCTTGTCTTCCCTCAGCAGATTGGAGGAGAAAGGAGCCTAGCAAAGGATGTCTGGAAGGGAATCTGACTGCAGGCTTCAAGTATGCTCGATGGAATGAAAGCAATACTCACGGGAAGAAAACAACTGAAATAAGGACAAATAAATTGGCTTGCAAATAAATGCCAATTTAACATGGAAAATTTAAACTGGAAATGAGAAATGGAGCAGAGACAGTCTGGAACAGCTTTCCAAGGAAACATGGGAGTAGGAAAAGCCAAGTGCTTGATCAGTTTATGAAAGTGACTGGATGGTACAGGATCTGAAGGAGCCAAGAAGAAGACTCAATGGCCTGGAAAACTCTTGGTCCTACATTGCACACTGTAAACTCACACAGCGATGAGCATTAAATTAGCTGAAACTGCTCAGGAAAGGTCCTGGAGTTGTGAGAAAGTTCTGTGAAAATATCAGCACAAGCCTAGTAGTGGTGAAGACAAATTAAATAGTAAAAATTATCACAAAGAGAAACACAGACAGTGTATAAACACACCATACTTCTGTAAGTGAAACACTCACTCACAGTCCACCATTTGAAAAGAAATAGTATTTGAGAACAAAAAAGGGTAAGACAAGGCACAGAAGAGCACATGCATGTCAAATTATGGAAAACATAGCACATAGTAAGGACAATTTAATACATCACCTAACACAAGATCTCATAGGCACCAAACGAAACCCCAAGGCAGCAGTTTCAAATGAACAGAAGAAAGCACTTCTGCACAGCACACAAAACTAACCCAAAGAACTCATTACCATGGGATATTCACAAAGCAGCTTTCTGCCTTGAATGTACCTAGCCAGAATTTATTAGACAAATTTCAAGTTAAGAAATCCTTAAGCCAAAGACCACATTCTCATGCTCTTTCTCTAAGCCTTTACTAACAGTAGCCAGAAACAGAGTATCAGTTGACAGAGGCCTTTGCTCTGACACCAGTGAAGCTACTTTGACACTCCTATTTCACACTCCTGATCACAGCTGTGGTGTACACTGTGAAACCTAAGTTTACATTTTGGATCTCACAATGAATAGAAGGGATTTGGTCTGGAGACTGGAAGTACAAAGAAAAAGAAAGCAGCTGAGCAGTGATGTAGGAGCCAGGTTAGAGAGTCTGTGTGACTGACAGCACAGCTACACAGGAAAATGTGTTCATGTCAAGGAAAGCAAGAGATTTGGGCAGAAATACCAAATATGTGAGAAGGAACCCAGAGAAGAGTCTGGAAGAGTAAATAAAATTCCTCTGACAGAGCAAATATCTGTGAAACTCCTCTTCAGTGCCTTCTGCCCTCTCAATCATGCATCCACATGCTCCTAATATTATATAATTGTGCACATGCAGATGGTGGAGATCTGTACCACTAATCTCAAGGCTGCAGCCTTGCTGAAGGCCCTTCTGTCTGTCAATTCATGGTATATGATAAAGTTAGGGAAACGGGAATCATATAATTACAACAGCCACGCGTGGCCTCCTCTGATAAACTGCGTTGAACTCAGCCAAAACCGTAAGAGCAGTAGAGTCTTAGAGACAATTACACTCACAAAGTTTCACTCAGCTAGGCTGGTACCTTGACTGAGTGAGTCATGCTTCAGACTTCCACCCTAGACATCAGAGAAGAGATACCACAGGAGGTTCTTACCAATATCCCAGCAAGAGGAAAAGCATCAGTCAGAACCTCAGCCTTCTAACACAGAAGGTCAACCAACCACTTAACTCTGCTGGAAGCCAAGCTTTGTTAAAGCTGGTGCTCTGTGGGTTACAAACTTAAATGTTGTATACAGTTGTACGCAAGCAGAGCTTTTGAGGAATTGTGTTAGCACCGACGTCCTTTTTCCCCCTTCAGATTTGCATCATGAAGTGGGTTAAATTACATTACGGAGGCACCCTAACTCTGCTCCTTCCTGACTTAAGAGATCCTGACTTTGAAGTATAAATCTTGATGTAGTTTGCTTTGTGCATACACATGAAAGCCCCAGCCACTCAAAGCAGATACATCTGGGACAAAAGACAGCAGGAGATTACAACAACATATTGTGACAATTTAATACGAGACGCAAAGAAGAGGGTACTGCACCACGCTGATACCACAGGAGCAATTTCAGAGGGAACGCAACATAACTCAGCATCTGTGCTGGAATCTGGCCAAGAGGCTGCAAGCCAGCTTTTTGGCCACAAAGCTCAAGCAATTTTTTTCATACTGGGCGAAATAACAAGGCTTATGACTTTAATGTCTCGGTGAGAACCAAGTATCTTTTACTACGCAGAGCCTGTAATCAGTGGGAGGATGTTGGTTAGAAAGTCAATTGGATGGCAGAGTGCCTCCTTACCAAATCAATGGCTGCACACCTGAAACACAGAGGTGTTCTGCAAGCTCTGAACACATACTGAGCCCACTCAGCTTGAACGATTTGGAGACATGTCTTTGGAGACAGTCTTTGGTCACAAGGCTGCAGCCCATTTTGCAATTTAAAATGCAATCACCAAACCTAACTCAGCCTTCGCTTGTTGAAAGAAAGAACTTCCTGTCTGGATATTCAAGAAGCTGACCAGAGGGTATTTTCCAGCTGCTATTTATATGCTTTTGTTTGAAAGTGCTCCCACTTACTTTATTGAACCTGGCAAAAGGGTAGTCCTTCCCCTCCTCTGCTGCTCTCCTCCAGTGGTAGAACATTGCTCCATCTTTTCTCGCTGGGTTGGTGAAAGGCATCCACTTCCAAGGTCGGACTTTCTTGGACCCCAGTTTTGCTTTGACTGTTCGATAACCCTGAGTTGTATCACTTGGCAGCAATGGAGGTGCATCCCTGTGGTGGAGAAAAGCACTGGCTGACAAGAAGCAAAATGTAGCCCAGGACAAAACCAAAGCAATTTCAGACTAAGTGAGATCTGTCACCACAATGTTTAGGGTGGGAAAATCTCAGTTTAAGCTTTATTACAGGTTTTGCACTTCCCAGACTGCAATGCTTCCTGCATTGGAGGAAAGAATACTCAGCATGGATAGGCTCAAAGAGAACCAATAGAAAATAGACCAGTGGAAAATAAACTATGCAAGAGACCTCTGAAGCAAGGGCACAACCCGTAACAGGCTGCAGCAGAACTCTTTGCAGAAATAAAAGTAGTTGCTATTCCTAGTTGTGAATGAGAGACAGATGCAGATGGGTGATAACATTGCCTTGTCTGCAGCAGGCTACTGTACTTGTAGCTAATTAATCTTCTACACAGAGCAAACCCCTGCAATTTAGAAGACAGAAGACAAGACACAGGTCATGTCTTCCTAAGAAAAGGGTACAGGCATGGGCCAAGCACAAAGAGGAATGAATCCAGGAAGCAAGACTGCCTGCTTGGTTTGAAGAGGATGCTGCCCTGTCACCAAAAGCTCAAGCTAGCCCACAACCTGCACAGTTGCCCCTAAGCTCTTACTTTTTGTCAGAGTAGAGGAGTGCATAAACTTCTCGGTGCATTCCTTCTGGCCTCTTAAATGTCAATGTCTCTGAAGATTTCTTGGATTTTTTCTGAAACAAAGAAAAAATATATAGATTCAAAAGAAGCAATCCCTGAGGGAACATCAAACTATGTACCCTGGTGCCCTGTGATGGTTTTCACTTTTATCTGGCTTTAGACACCTTGAGTTTCTCCAGGAAATTGCCTGTCTCAGTAGAAGAGACTGACAAACAAAATGCATCTACTTTCAGTGATAGCACTCACCACTACTCAAACATTTGTTGCTGCTGATAACACACACTTACACTTCAAGTTGAACATCTGGTAGTAGTTTTCAGGAGCTGGTACCCTAAGCTTTTATTTGTTCCCTGGGCAAGCATTATCCTATATTTAAAAGGTATTTCATTAAGCGATTCTCTATCTTTTAGAGAAGACAACAAAAAACGTCTTCAGACTCTATCTCTTAGTTTTTGTCACTTTATTCTGCAGCAACTTTGGCTTTCACCAGTTCTAATCAAACTCTTGCCATAGCCTTATGTCAAAACTTCCAGTATCCCCTACAAAAGTACAGTATACAAGATATGGAAACACCCATTCCTGCTTCTGCTGTTCCATTTATACAGCAAAGAATTTTTTTTTTTTTTAAAACAGTTTCTTCATACTAAGAATTTAGTGATGTCTCAATCTGGCCCCTAAAGCCTTATCAGAACTGATGGTTTCTAAGACACAGACCACCTCAGGTCACATACGTAAAGTTATAAAGTAATCAGTTTTGGTTTCAGGTAGATACAGGAACAGCCACGTGGAAAAGGTACACTTCATTTAAATAAGCCAAGTTTACTGAGTAGCCCACACCACTTGGGGTAACTGTAGCATCTTTCTAAGCTACTAGCCACATCACTACTGTTAAGCATGTGTTTACTGTGCTACCAACTTTTAAATCAGAACACTTCATAGCAGTAAAACTAATACTGTATTATAAGTTGTATTAAATCCACATAGTCACCTTTGTCAAGCGAATTCAAAACCCCATTAAAAATATAATAATCTATCAGTTTGGACTATGACTACTTCCCATAAAACTTGATGGCAGACATACATTCTATTAACACCTTTTCACTCTTCATCAAACACCTTTCTTCTAGCATGTCCATCACTTTGCCCAGAAGCAACATAAGGCCAACTGAGGCAGTTACTCACATGTTACCATACAACCTGTTTGAACGTAGGCTTGTGGAATTCCCTCAAAGTTCCCAGATTTATTAGAAGTTAATATCAGCAGGCCAGAGATCAGTTCAGCCACTTCTTTTAGGAGTTGAGAACAAATTACATTGTCCTGCTGATTTAAATGTTTTTATGTCTAGTAGTCTTTATTTTAACACTCTCAGTCACTAATGGACTGGGAAGTACTTCATGGTTCTCTTGTGATTTAAAGACATCAATCTGTTTCTTCTCTAATTGAGAACAGATCTATCTCCTGAGCAAGTGCTGGACTGTTATTAGTAATTTTGCTCTTTTCATGTGATAACAGCTTATACCTTTGGTTTGATTTAGTTCCTGTACTCTGCAGAAATTCAGATGTTTCACTTAAGGCCCTGCACTCGTCCCAGAATTTCTCACTGCACCACCCTTTCATCTTCCTTTCCATTACAGTAATTCTGAGAAGGAATTCATCTTATTTTCTGCTCCAAAAAGGAGACGCAACCACCAGTATAGATCTCCACTAGTTAAGAGACAAACACATTTAAGTCAAAGAACCTGCAACTCAGAACATTCAGTTGCAACATCGCAGGTGGAATCCAGACAATAAGCTGCTCACCAGACACACTATTCCTCAACACAGCTGATTAATGCTGATTTTAACATTTAAGCCTTTCAATAACTGAAACTTATCAGGTTTCCATCACAGCAATTATACATTCTGTCCTGGGACCAAAAAGACAGTTGTGAAATGACTGTGGTTCTCTCCAGAAATGTTTCAGCAGAGGCAACGGCAGGAAGTACTCTCAGGAATGTGGTGGTTTGCTTTTGTTTGGGTTGGGGTTTTTGTCCCAAGCAAGTACACAGGTTTTACTTCAATTCAGTCCATCCCTATATCAGACAGTTCCAGGGAATTGAGTTCTATCAGGTCTTATGAAAAGCAGTTGAAGGAAGTGGGGGGTCCTGGAGAAAAAGAGGCTCAAGGGAAACCTTATCACTCTCTATAATTAGCTCAAATGAGGCTGTAGCAAGGTGGGGATCAGTATCTTCTCCCAACTAACAAGTGCTTGGACAAAAAAAAAATGGCCTCAAGTTGTGCCAGGGTAAGTCTACACTGGACATCAGGAAAAATTCCTTCACCAAAACGGTTACCACACACTGGAAGGAACTGCTCAGGAAAGTGGTCAAGTCATCCTCTCTGGAGGTATTCAAAAGACATGCAGGTGCAGTGCTGAGGGAAATGGTTCAGTGGTGGACTGGCACTGTTAGGTTAACAGTTGGACTCACTGATATTAAAGGTCTTTTCCAAGTTAAACAATTCTACTATTTCATCTCCCTCAACTCATTTCCAAGCACCCTTACATCTCAGAACTGACAAACTAACCTTCCCAACAGCTTGCAAAGCATGGGACAGCCAAGATCTCGCCCAGATTTAAAATACAGAAGGCAACAACATACTGTGGCACATTACCACACAGAGCACAGCATATGTCCTTAACAGTGCTTAACAACTTGTCCACATTCCCACAGGCAACATATTCCAGTTCTCACAAACCCCAATCACAGACCTTCCCCACACAGGGACTGCTCCCATGGTTTGAGGACACTTACTGTTCAATTAAGTCAGACAATGGGGTTTTTTCAATCTAAAACCAGACTGTGTTGTGTTATATTATTCCTACCTTTTTGGGAGCTAGACACACTTTGTACTTTCTATATAAAATGAGAATCTTAGAGGCAGCTGAAAATATCCTGGGCACAAGCCCAGCTCATCAAAGCACCACTTCTAAAGCTCCAGCCTAAACACTACTCCAGATGCCATAATACAGAACCAATACCAGGAACCCTGGAGTGGAGCCCTCCGGGTACTTCCAGATACTCCTAGGAAGACCAAAAGTAAACAAACTATAGTGGGAACATACTTTATTCTTTCTTTTTCTTCAATATTCACCCTAGATACCACATGCAAGGTCATGCAGTGCCTAGAAAAGAAGCAGCAGCCCCCTGAGTCATTGCGGTTCACCTTGTCTGAGTTGATGATGTCTTTTTTGTTGATAGTACCCGTGTTCTCTGACTCCACGCCTCCCAGTTCCAGGATGTCCCGCACGTCTGCGCCCGTCGCCATCTCTCTGCCTGCCTGCCAGCTTTCTCTGCCGCTGTCCTGTTAGTCCACTCCAGCTCTGGAGAACGGAGGAAAACCAGGGGGCAGGGTTAACGTGCATCTCCTGTGGATGCTACCCCACACACACATAAACACGAATGTGTGTGTATATGTATGTACACATATGCGCAAACACACACATATACACATACAAACACACACCCGTGCGTATATGCGTTCACAGACACACACGCGTATACCTACGTACAACACACACACACCACTCAGTCGCCTCCCCATCCCCCGTCAGGCCCAACAACGCGGCCTTGTACCCGACCAGTCCGGGGGCCACGTACGCCCAACTCGAGGCCCGGAGCCCCACGACAGTGTCCTGGGAAGTCCGCGGGAAGACGGGCAGGACGAGGCGGCACGGCGGGGCCACAAAAGCCCCAAGCCGAATCACTCCCGCGCTCAACCACCGGCGCCGGCTCCGCAGCCACCGGGACAGTCCAACCAACACAGCGTCTCGGGCAGCGCCACTTCCGCTCCCGCCAAGACGCGCCCGGAAGTGTCCGGAGCCCTCTCGGGGATGTACCGGGGGTGGGAGGGGGTGGTTAGGGTTACAGAGTCCGGGTGCGTGGATGCTTCTTGGCAGGCCTCGGCGAGCGCCGCGGGCCCGGCTGCCCTGGCGCTGCGTGGGCAGCGGCCCAGCGGCAGCGCCCTGGCCCGCTTGGGGCTGGCGCACCTCCTTTCCTGCTCAAGTGGAGAGCCCGCTGCAGGTGAGACATCCTCCCGTACCAGGAGGTGGCAGTACAGCCGTGCCGGGCTCGGGCACCACCGGTGTTCCCGAGCCGACCCGCGGGTGTCCCCGCGTGCGAGAGCAAGAGCCTTCGAGGGTGCTCCTACCTTGGCCTCTCAGTTGCCCGAGGTGACAGGACGAGGAGTACCCAAGCCCCCGGGGCCTCGGTGAGGATTTGCTGGACTCAGCGTTGTCCAGAGACACCAGCGCTGTGAGACAGAGGAGGGGCGGTACACCCTAGTCCTACTGCTCACCCTCCAAGATGGCAGAGGGCAGCCTGGCACAGTGCCCTGCTCTCTTGGGGATCTTGGCATTGACCCCAGTTCCCCGCAGGTGTCAGGAAAAGTTTTCCGATCTCCTCACTAAGGCTCTCAGGACTACCCCAAACTCTCCACTCTCCTCGGGATCTTGGGGCTGACCCATTTCCAGCAGACCTCATAAGGAGTTTTCTCATCTCCCTGCTGAGTCCTGAGACACTCATTCATGACTGTCACACCCTGCTGCTCTCCACGCCAGCATGTGTCAACCTCACCAGTGGCAAGCCAGCTGTGCCAGATGGCTGCCAGCCAGCCAGGCAGGCACTGAACCATGTGGCACGTTCAGGCTGCCTGTTCTGGCTTCATTTTACAGAGAGTATGCTCCTTGCCTTCACACTTGGCAAGAAAACCCTCCCAAAGCACTCCAGAACTGCAGCATTTACCTGAAGCCACAGGCAGCCAAGAGTGAAAGCTTTATTAATAGGACTGTTCTTCCTCTTCCCTGAAGGAGGGGAAAAAAAGGGAAAGCAGGGAAGAGGGAGGAAACAGCAGTACAGGCCAAGGAGAGCCATTGGGAAATAACCTTCCCACTGGATTGAGGCAGGAGTAAGGCTGCCTGTCAGAGGTTTGTCCAAAGCAGAAGTTTTCAGCCTGAGACACGTAAGTCCACAGGGATCTGACAGCCACCCCAGATAGCCTGGAAGTAGGCATGTCCCTGAATGATTTCCTACCCTGTGCAGCAGCCCCAAGTGAGCTGAACCTCGTTGTGCCAGGATGATGCACTCAGCCCCTCAATGCCAGACAAGCTGTGCTCAGCTTACTGCTAGCCTCATCCCAGTAGCAATTCCTTCACACAGAAGCTAGCACATCACCTTCCCACCAGTGTTCAGTGAGTGACTGTGTCCCAGCACCCCCAGAACAATATCTGTTATTCCCAGGAGTTATATATGCTCTTTTCAGCTGCCTCCCATGCTGCCAAAGGCAGCTTTTAGCATCCTGGCCCCTCCTTCCTCAAAGACAAAGCTGATCCCAAGGTTTCTCCTATCCTGCCCGTTTGCTCTCAGCTCTGCCACATCCACCCAAGTCTTCCCATCAGCCGTAATAATTTCGAGATCATTTTCTTCAGCTGTCCTCCAAGTGTAAACCATCATCTTCTCAAAGTGAGTCTGCAGAAGACAGGGCTTTCCCAGTGGAACCTTCCTCTGCCTTTGCAGTCTCACCCTTGCTCTGCCAGCCTAGCAAGCCTGGAGCTGCTGCTCCAGAGAGAGCTTTGTAAGACCAGTGAAACATGAGCTCCCTTTTTGCCCCTTGCTGGCAGGTCATTCACAGTTTGTTCACACTGATAAACATCATTTACAGAAAACACAAGCAGTCCCAAAATAAAATCCAGAGACAGATGGCCACTACATGTCCTTGAGTTTTGATTATATCCCCCACTTTTAGGCCTGACCTGACAAAGCCCAACTTCCCCACCCTGCCCTGCCCCAGCGCAGGATGATCAATTTACTCCTCATCAACAAGCTAAGCCTGCAGCACATTTTGAACTCCTCTCCCCAGAGCAGCAGATTTTTACCTCATGAAAGGTGAGGTTAAAAAAGGTGAGAACCTCATGTCATTCACAGCTCACCTCCCCCACATCTCTGTGAGCCTGCGGTCACTGCAGGGCTTCACCCCACCAGGAGATGTGTGGACCTGATTATCTGGGTGCTTCTGCTAATCTGATCGGTACTGGAGCAAACCGAACTGCTTTCAGAGGGATCTGGAGGTGCCACTGGCCAGAAACTACTGCATCCCAGATCTTGCACAGTCTTCAAAGAGCAAATGGGCACAGCTGGAGACCTTGGTCAAACTGCACAGACTTGGTCCATCCTTGAGAGTCCTACATAGGGACATGTGCCCAGTTCTGTCACCTCCCAGGAATACCAGGATTATGCCTTGCCAGGGCACATGAAAAGCCCAAGGAATGCAGCAGGTCAGGAGAAGACAGCTCTGTGCTTCTGCACTCTGGGGAGCTGCCAGGGGAGAGCACGACACTGTCCTGTCACTGCAAGTCCATCATTCACCTCCTGCTGTCCTGGAGGCACAGTGCCAAACCTGGACGACCTCATTGTCACCTGATAACTGGGGGGCAGATGTAGCCCGACCTTTAGCCCAGGCAAAAATGCAGCATTAGGCCCCTCCAGGCCAAATGCCCAGAGTCTTGAAGGAAGGATGCACCTCTTGCCTTCTGCCTGTGCTCTGGCTGCCAAGCATGGCCAAAGGTGGACCCAGGCCAGAGATGTACATCCCTCCGGCTTGGGGATCAAGGCGTGTGTGTCTCCCAGCCTGGCACCAGCGGAGCAGGACAAGTGCAAACATTGTGGCCAGTGGGGTGGGAAGAGGTTATCTGAGGCCCAGCAGTGGAAAAACTCTCAGAGTGTGACTAAAGCACGATAGGACCAGGTGTGAGCCGAGGCATGGCAAGCTAGCTGGGGAGTTATCGCTTCCCCATGGGTTCAGGTGCCTGAAGCCAAATGTTTCCTAAGGGTGCGGTGACAGCCACAGCCCCGTTATCACGGCGCCTGGCCCACCCCAAGTGGCAGAGACGTGGGGGCGGGCTGCTCTACCTTCCCTTTGTGGCATGGATGGAACACTTCCCACTATTTCACCAGGACTGGGAACACTGGCCCTTGTAGTATCCTTCACCAGGGACACCTTGCCACAGAAGACCAAAACTCCCACCTCACATTGTGGCAAGAAAAGCTCTGTGTCAGCCCCTTCTAGCACCCCCAAACTGTCCCTCCCACCTCCAGCATCCTCATCCACTCCCCAGCTTCGTACTGTCTCCATGGAATGCAGCAATTCCAGGGTCTAGCCCTGGGCAGGGAGCCCTCCCAGACCAGCATCCCTCATTCGCCCCACAGCCCTGGGATAGCTCTATGGAACCTGTTGGCTGCAGCATGGGGACCCTCAAGAGTAGAGTTATCCCCAGAAGATAGAAACCTGCTCAAGCTGCAGTTTTACCCCTGCTCCAGCTATGAAGCTGCCCAAGGCCCTGCTCCTGCTGGCAGGTGACTGCATGGTGCCAGGTTATGCTGTGGCCATGACTCACCCCTCTCTTGGGAGGTGTTTCTCTATGCCTTGTTCTTCCCTTCCTTGCTTGCCTCCATGCTGTGACACTTTGGCTGCACCATAAGATTTACAGCACCACCTACCACAACAGCTCCTGGAGGCCTTTTTGCCAGAAGGCAACCAAGGGGAGAAAGAAAGGCCAGGCTAGTAGAGTGGCATTGCTTGACAGCTAGCTTTCCTCCCTCACCATTCCTGCAGCAAGCCAGTATGTGATCTGGGACACCAGGACCTGCCTCAGGGTGGCAGCCAGGGACTTAGCTGTGCATGGGTAAATCAGCTCTTCAAACATCAGCCTGTTTTCTCCAGAGCATCCCCTTTTCCCAGCACAGCCACAACACTGGGCACACCACCAGTGCCATGTCTCTTGCAAAGCAGGATCCCACCTGGTTGACTAGCGCATTTTGGGTTCCCACATACTTCTGCTAGTCCAAAGCAAAAGGCTGTAGGCATACAGACCACAAGTAAGGATTACACACCAGCCCTGCCTTCCTCAGTGCTGCCAAAGGTGTTTTCTTGCTGCCCTCATGGCTTTGCAGGGCAGGTTTTGCTGGGGACAGGACTGGGCTCCCTCCTCCAACAAAAAATGTGTCTTGGCTCAGGCAGCTGGAAGAGGGTGTTTTTTATTAACAACAAATTAACTGTAATTGCCTTTTCCACTACAGCTGCTCCTCACCCAGGTGAGGTTCCCAGCCATGCCCGTCCGTGCAACTGCCAT
This sequence comes from Eubucco bourcierii, assembly GCA_013396675.1. NCBI lineage: Eukaryota > Metazoa > Chordata > Aves > Piciformes > Ramphastidae > Eubucco > Eubucco bourcierii. The sequence goes on from VWZE01010097.1 coordinate 756,232, forward strand.
GCCTCATCATGTGCCTGAAGGAGTGCCCAGGGGAGCAAATCTGGAGCAACTCTGCCTAGAGAAGGAGCAGAAGCACCTTCTCCTGCTCTTGCCTCCATGTAAGGCACCAGCAGAGCCGGACCTTGCTCCCGCCCTAGTACAGTGATGATGAAAGGTGAGGAAGAACTGGTTTGTGCTCTGATCTCAGAGCTGAACCTCAAAACAGCCACGGACCGTCACCCCAGCTCCCAGGATGCTTAGGGAGGACAGGACAGCAGAGCCAGCCTTTCCAGTGGGACAGGATGGTTGTAGGAATTCATCGTTCCCCTGGAAATAAAAATAATAATCATAATAAAAACACAAAGCCAGAGATTGCTTATACGCACACAAACACGCAGGCACGCACACTCTCCCCATCTGGCTTTGCCAGCCTGACTCATCGCTAATTCAAACAGCCCACACCTTTCCCTCTCCCTCTACATGACGTTTCGAACAAGTCTCTGGGGAAGAGGCAGCAGTTTTGCTCCAGTTGCCCTCCCAGCATTGGACACTTGCCCATGGGTATTGGGGGTCCCAGGAGCAAGACACCTTCAGTCTCCTGTTATAGGTCACCTGCGTCCCAGCATAGTCACCCACACACAGGCACTTCTCAGAAACTGGGGCAAATGCAGGGTGGAGGCAGCTAGGGAAAGCACAAGTGATTGAGCCTGGTGGATCTGTGACACCTGTGGATGCAGTACCATGCCCAGGCCCACAGGCAGGACACAGCATCCGAATATGGTGCCTGGAGACACCCACACTTTCATACCCGCTCAGGGTAGGTGCTGTGCCCAGGACACAGAGTTTAACCTCAAAACACTGGCTACCCCTCAAGGAGACATCACCCCCACTTTGCTGTTCCTGTCCTTTTCCAGTTTAACTCTCCACAAATGCAGGTAGGAAACAGGGAAGGAGTGGGATCAACCCTGCCCATGCTGGCAGTACAGCAACATCCTATTTCAGTTTACAAGGCAAGGAGTTCCAGGGCATCCCCCAGCCCTGGCCAGGCACCAGGTATTATGGAAGTGAGCACAGAGGAGGAAGCCACCACCAGCACCACTGTGGGCCAGGACACCACACAGCCTGTACAGCAGGTTCGCTGTACTGCCAGCAAGGTGTCAGGTCCAGACAAGCCCCAACCTTCAGAGGGATGTGTGCATCACGGGTAATCAGCCGTGGGAGGGAGGGATGGAGCCAGACCTGCTTGCTGAGCTTAGGACCTGCCAGCATGCTTGTGCTGAGTCACACCTATTAACACAGGGAAACCTCAGCACCTGAACCCCACCAAGCTGCTGGGCCACCCCCAGGACAAAGGCAAGAATAGAACACAGAACCAGGAGGCTGCCACAGACCTCCAGGGGCGGGTGTCATAGAGCTCCCGCTTAGAGTGACAGCGTGACAGGGCTGCTTAGAAAGATAGGACCAGCGAGGCCAGGTAGAGTTTCGGCTGCCGTTCCCCTCGGGGGTGACTCACCACAGGACCAGTCACGCCATCCCAGTGCCATAATTGCCCCATCTACAGATTAGGGAAACTGAGGCACGGGGAAGTGGGGTGACTCAAGAGCTGTTGCACAGGAGATGCTACTCGGATGCCGAGGCTTGGGCGTTCCCCATCGATCCTCCACAGCTAACTTAAGCAGAAATGAACATCGACGTAAATATTTACTGACAAGCAAGCCCAGCCTCACCCTCTCCTCTTAGAAGAAAGCTTTAAAGTAAACTCTTCTGGTTCTTTCATGTTTACACCTTGTTTATTTATTATACAGCAGATCACAATATTTCAACAGTTTGCATATAAAGAAAAGTAACATTTCAGAGTGCAAGAGACCTTACGTGCCCAAGCAGAGAAATGTTAATTAACAATATACACAGACGGGAACAGTGCACTTCCCAAAGCTGAGACTCATCTGTGTTCCCAGCTGGAAGAAAAATATATATTAAAAAACCAGAAACATTATATATTACTGCTTTGTTTCATTTACAACTTGCTTTGCAGAAGCTGCACATAAAAAGACTCATTTTCTTTTGAGTTTTCTCTTTTTCCCCCCTCCCTCCTCTACAGAAGTTTCAAGTATAGCAGAGACCTGGGCATTCATAGCTGGACTCACTGTCCTTTTACACACTAAATTAAAAAGCAGCATGGGAAAGGCAGCTGCAGCAGTACCTGGTGTTATCCTGAGGGGAAGAACAAAACAAATAAAAGCAGAGGAGAGCCAGGAGTGCCATTTTAGGCTCCCTAGAGGAAAACTGTGGGAATGGCCAGGACTGGACTGCCCAGCACAGTCCCAGGCTGGCAGCAGAAGCATCCCCACTCCCTGTGCAAGGTGACACTGTACTGCCAACCCCTACAAACCTTTATAGCCACAAGCTACAATCAAGTCCCACCCTTGCCCCATACTTGGGGCTTTTGGGTTGGGAAGTTTGTTCTGATGGCCACAACCAAGATAACCAGCAATCCACTTTCCAGTGCCATGACTCCACAGGACATGGCTCTCCAGAAACAACCTGGCAAGAGCCAGCCAGCACAGCTCCTGGAGACAGGGAACTGCCAGGGTTTGTGGTAAGAAGATGAAGCTGATGCCAAATACAAGCCAGGAGCTCTTTAGTCAGATCCCTGCTGCACCAGCACCTCTACTGCCCACCCCACCCCCTCCATTCACCAGGTACCTGGCTGGTGGGGGTGGGGGGGGTCTCTCTAGGCACAGACAGCCGAGTGGTGACAACCTGGGTAGAGGCTGGAGGCACTTCTTGCAGCTTTGCTCCCCATCTACACCCCAAAGCAGCCCTTCCCCACCATTCGGCTGGGGCCAGCTCTCACAGCAAGGGCAGGAGGAGAAAACTAGTTATCAGCTACAAGCGGAGAGGGCTGGGCGGCCGGGCTGCTCCCCAGTGCCGCGACGCTATTTACATCATGAGCTGGCTCCGGGGACACCAATTCTGGCCGCGGCCCACCGCTCACATGTGCCGCTTCATGTGCAGGGCAAGATGGTCAGAGCGGGAGAAAGCCCGCTCGCAGAGGTGGCACTGGAAGGGCCGATGCCCCGTGTGCTTGCGGTAGTGGCGGGTCAGCTCATCAGAGCGAGCAAATTTCCAGCCACAGCCTTCCCAGGTGCAGTGGTAGGGCTTCTCACCTGCAGAGAAGAGGGAGTGTCAGTGGGCTTGAAGATCCCCCATCTTCCCTGTGTCTTCACCCTGCTGTTCCCCTGCCCAGCACTCCCTTTTTCGGAGGGATCCTTGCCTACCACCCTTAGTGAAAGGAGAGCTGTTGTGTACTCATTCCCTGCACACCTCTTCCTGCCCTACCTTTCCTTTTGCCCCAGTCTTTCTGTCCTCCCCCATGTGCTCCACGGTCCCATGTGCCCTGCATGGGGCTCCTCCTCTGGGCACCCTTGCCCCTCTGCAGCTCTCCTGCCTATGACCCCGCTCTGTTTCAAACTGTAGGTGCTCCCCCATCCGTCCCTGCCGTCGTGCCGCACCACGTGCTCCGTCTTAGTTCTGATAGGGGTCTCCCATACAACCTCAGTCCGTCTTCTCACTCCATTCTCCCAAGTGCACTTCAAGGCACCCTTGGACCCCCAGGCGTGTCATGGGGTATGGTCCCGTTGCATGCTTACTCCTCATGTCCTCCTGCCCGCCCCCCACCAACGGGGTCCTTCTGAGCACTTCGGGAACATCCTCACTTGAACCTGCCTTACACAAAGTGCAGAGGCACGCTGGCCGCGGGGTCTTTCAGGGTGTCCCCACTTACCCCCACCACAAGGGACCTCCCCATGCACGTCCGGACTGACCGCAGGGGTGAGTTCTCCATGCATACCAGGTGCCCCTCCGCATGCCCAGAAGGGGTCACACCAGAGCAGGCTCGCAGGTGTCACCACGCACCCTAGTACACCCCGCGTATCCCCTCGGCGCGCTCCGGTACCCGCTACACATACCCACGGCGCGCCCTTACCAGTGTGGGTCCGCATGTGCGCCTTGAGGTGAGAGCTTTTGGTGTAGGTCTTGCCGCAGCCCGGGTATTCACAGTTGTGCGTGGCGGTCCGCTTGCGCGCCCACGAGCGGCGACCGCGCTTAGGCTTGCAGTCCTCGGGGGGAGCCCCGGCCGAGAAGTACTCCAGCACCGGGGAGTTGGGCGGTGTGACAAGCAGCCCGGGTAGCCCCGCCGGGCCCGGCCCCGGCCCCTTCAAGGGCTCCCTAAAAACACTGAAGTGTCCATGAAACTGCGGTGGTTGCGGGGCGAAGTGGGGTGCGTAGCGGTGCGGGGCCACGGCATAATGGGGCGGCAGGTCGGCCAGAAGGTGGGGATCAGCGCCGGGCAGCGGCTCCTCGGGGGGCCCCAGGCGGCCGTGGGCGAAGCCTGGGTAGGGCAGCGGTGGCCCCGGTACCGGTCCCGGCCCAGGACCCGGTGCCACGCGTGGCTTGTGCTCTCCACCGTTCGGCCCCAGGTACTCGGCAGTGGGCAGCCCCAGCATGCAGGCGCGCTCCTCCGGCTGCTCCTTCTTGATGCGGGGCACGAAAGGCTGCGCGGCGTCCAGGGGCAGCGGGCGCGCCAGCGCCGGGTGTAAGGTCGGGTGGTGATGGGGTGGGTGGTGCGGAGGGGGCCCGCCGGGCACCCGCAGCTCTGTGTACTCCCTTCGTTGCAGGTCGCAGTGGCCCGGCAGGTCCGGGGTGAGCAACTCAGCCACGTAGCTGTGGCCCTGACCATCAGGGTAAGGCGTCGGGAACTTGCCCGGCGTGGGATAGGAGCCGTCGCTGTCGTAGGTGGTGCCACAGCTCTCGGGGGTTTCGGGCAAGGGGTAGTTGGGACCGGGTGCGGGCGGCCCTTGCCCGCCGCTGCTAGTATGTGACAGGATGAAGTCCAAATCTACGAACTTGCCCAAGTCGTCCTCCTCTCGCTTGACAGCGGCGGTGGCAGGGCCGTCCTGCTGCAGCATCCTCTGCGGGGAAGAGGGGCGTCAGAACAGGCTGGGGAGCTTGCAGCTCGGGCACGGCGCTTCGCGCCTCTTGCTCAGGGTGGCGACTCCCCCCAACCCGTCCGACGGGTCCGCGCCGTTTCGGCTGCGCCCTCCGACGGCGGGAGGGGGCCCGCTCCCAGCAGCCGGGCTGAGCCTCAGCCCGGGACGCTCGGCCTCGAACCGCCACCCTTTTGCCATCCTCCCTCCCTTCCCGGTTCCCCAGCGCTTACGTGGAGCATATCGGCGGGTCGCTCTTCCAGCGGCAGCAGGTTAGCGAAAGTAGAGATGGAGGGCAGGGTGCTCTCGTCCACGGCCGCCGCCATGGCAGGTCGGGAGGGGGAAGCGGGGCCGGGACGAGCTGGGGGGAGCACGGTGTGCGGAGCCCAGCCCGGCTCCGCTCCGCTCCCCGCGGCGGCAGCGCTGCTCTGCGCCACCCCGCGCTCCTAAGCTGTTAACAGCATGGCTGCTCCCCCATTGGCCCGTCCGACATTGATACTCACCGTCGCCGCCTCCCATTGGCTCTCCTCAGCCTGAGCCACGCCCCCTCCAGTGGGGCTGCTCCGACGGGCGGGGGTCGGCGGCTGCCTCTTCGACGAC
>VWZE01010097.1:761905-794055 GCA_013396675.1 Eubucco bourcierii
CGGCCCGGGACAGAGGGACACCGCTCGTAACTGATGGCGGAGAAGGTGAAGGGGTACTGGTTGTGGATCGCAAAGCCAGGGCTCCCTCCTGCCTCTCCGTCCTCACGACGTGAGTGAGGGCGGTGGTGCCCTGATGCATTGCCCCACACTGAGAGTGGGGAAGTGGAGTGTAGGTCGCAAATGCAGGTGTCCTTCGGTACCCTGTCCCGAGTTGGGCGGGGGCAATAACAATGTGGTGTGGCAACGTGCTGGTGCAGTCTGGTCTAGGGTTAAAGATGAGAGCATCGGGCACAATGCTTGCCATGGGGGACACCAATCACGTCAGCAAACAAAGATGTCATCACGACAGACCACAGCCAGAGCGCTGGGCTGGGGTGGCTGAGCCCTGGTGCCCCCACATCATGTTTTATGTAGCAGCACCCGTGAGGCCACGTCCTCCCATGCTGGTGCTGTCGGTGAGGCGATCAACAACCCAGAACACACCAGCTCCCATCTGACTGCACGCAGAGTGCGTGTGTGAGCAGAGATAACTGCCTGGCAGACCCTCTCGGGGGGCTGGCACCCTGCCTGCATCTCCTCATCTCGCCCTGCAGTCCCTGAGGGACGTTTGTCTGCCCTGCCTCTACACTAGTGTCACAACCAAGCCTCTGACCACCCTGACATGGGGGAACACAAGCTGACTGACCCTGTCTGCCCCACAGTCCTCAGGACTGTGCTGTCCAATGGCTTCCCATGCCCAGGGCATAAGAGGACTGGAATGTCCCACCTCATAGGAGACACTCAGGTATCCTAGTCCTTGCTGGTGATTATAGGCATCACACAGAGTCCCAGGACATTGAGCAGGCCTCTGTAGGGACTCTCTTCTACCCTGTCTGGCTCACAGAAAGACCCTGTCTTCTTGGCTCCGATCCAGCCAGTACCAGGAATGGCTTTGCTACTGTTGTGCTTGTCAAGAAGCAATGGCCCTTATCTCCTGCAGCCTGTCTCCCTGCTTTCTGGGGCTTTCCATCCTCAGATACCTTTCTAAGAACTAGAGCCACTGCCTGCACTATTCAGAAGCAAAGAGTTGATTCAAAAAGAAAAAAGAAAAAAAAAACAAACAACCAAACAAAACCCCAAATGAATATAAACACCAAAGGTGAGGCTCATGCACACACACACACACACACGCACACACTGCTGCTGGATTCAAAGCTACTCTACCAGTTGCTTTCATCACCGTGCTTTAATTATAAGGGTGGAGCATTGCAATAAATTATTTCAGTAATCCAGTGGAACAACAACGATTCAAATCTTCCCTCTTTTACCAAGAATCCCTGCCCTGGTTTCCAGAGCACATGCTGGGTTGCTGCCTGAGCCCTGTGTGCCAGCAAGGGAGCAGGTTTATTAAAATGCCACCCAACAGGTAAAAAGATGTGGACTATAAAGTCCTTCCTTGGGAAAATTCACCTCAAAAGTGACAAAGAAGCATGTGGGCATCACTCAAAATCCCTTTTAGCCTGGACCCCAAAGTAGCTTATTTAAGCCACTGGTTAATCCTATTATTTGTTTCTTAGCCAAATAATAATTAATAGTGAGGCAGTTCCTGCTCCGAACTTGTATAGATAAGTAAGAACAGATACCACAGGAGACAAACAATAATTCCACTTGGTTTTCCCCTTTTCCAGGTGGTTTTGGCATCTGCACCCATGCAGTGCTGGCTTATTATGAGAGAGGCATTGCCAACAGATCAGGTTCATTTTCACAGCCAAAATTTGTTGCAAATGTGGGATATTCCCCGGGAACTTGTTACTGATGCTACAGTGGGAGGGCCGGGGTGGAGGGGAGTGGCACCATGCCAAGCACTTCACCAACACAAGCACTGCCAGCACTGACAGTACAGCGATCCGAGGAGGGCAGCACGGGAGGGGTTTGCCCACTGTGATCTGAGGGTTGGGCAAGGAGGGATCCCTACCACAGCTCTGCCAGCCCCTCAGCCATGAGAACCTCCTCTGAGCCAAGAGGGGGATGAGTGGGAGCAGACGCTGTGTGCACAACCCACTGTTGACAGAAGCCCATTTAGGAAACGTGGATTATCTGCGCCACTACAGCAGGCTGTAAAGTTGCTGGCATCCCAGGAGATCAAACAGCAGCCCAGCAAACAAAGGGTGGGAAGGGCTGCCTGCCCAGGCAGTGGCCAAAGATTAAAGGGTTAATGGTTATCCCTGCTCTTGATAGCTGAGGAGTGTGCTATGTCCAGCTTTGTGGTGTGATGGAGGTGGCTCCATCAAGCTGAGAACATTGATAGCCCTCCTAACACTGTCACAATGCCATGGCACCCTTCCCATGGCACACAGCACGTGTGGAGTGGACAGGGGTGCGATGCCCTGTAGCACTGCTGGAGATGACATCGCTGCTTAGGCTGTCCAGCAGCACCCTCAGTGGACTCAAGGGAGTCCTCTGTGCCATAAAACACCAGGGACTGAAAAATGCCCACACTGCATCATGCCCCGTGTTCTGTCACCTTCTTCTGGGGGTCTGGACTGAACCTGGGAACTTGGCTTTGAGTCATCTCCAGTGCCCCCTATCTGATGGTAACCACGGAGCCACTCCAGCATCAGCAACGATGTCACAGTCTGGAGAGCTTCTGCTTTGGTGGGAGGCAAAACTGAAGTCCCCAAAAGCTCTTAGGGGACCTCCTGGAGAGGTGCCATGGTGACCCATGCAGCAGGACATCCTGAGCTTCTGCAATATTCCAGGGTTATGTCTCTGATGCCAGATGACAAATCTGTCTGGGTTTTACCCTGCCCTCCCCTTTGCACAGGCTGGCCTGCCTGGAGAAGGGTCCGGGAGTCCCTACACCTACCTACACACCCTCCCAAGCCCCCTTCCCCTCCTGAAAAGAAAAGAGGAACTGAAAATGAAATTAAAGCATAATTCAATCCGGAGCAGGTCCAGAGTAAAGTCATCTGCTCTTATCGTGTGCTGGCAGGCTCTTCCCGCTCTGCAACAAACACAATGTTATCAGGGCACAGAGGGCAGATTCGTTTGCACCGGCCATGTGAGCTGCTGTGTCCGCCCTGCCTGCTCTGGGCCTGGGAGCACCAGGATGCATGGCCAAGGACCAGGACTGCCTGGCGCTCAAGGGAGGCAGGCAGCACCCCACCAGTACTGGCAGGGAGTTCAGTCTTGGGATGGGGTACTTTGCCCGGAGTCCAAATCCAGGCTCTCCACACAGCTCTGTGGGCAGTTTGGTTTCCTCCCACTAAATATCACCATGGGTTAAATAGAAAGATAGATAGGTCTGTAGAGGGACCTGTCTTAGAGGTGACATCTTTGTCTATGGGAATACACAGTCCCATTTCCTGCCCACCCAGGAAGCTACCAAGCCAACAGAGTGTAGCATCCTGACACCTGGCACGGCAACATGGTGGCCACACAGCACCCCCAGACCCAGCATGTGCTCCTGATCCCACTGCACTGCCTGGACCGCATCCTACTTTGATCTCTGCCTGCTGCCTGGCTGTGCCCTGGTGGCTGCAGGGCCAGCACAACCCTCTCTGTCTTCTTTATATACCCCTGTTATTTTTAACTCTGCCTACGCAAATCCCGAATCCGGAATGAGCAGCGGCCGGGGGCCAAGGGGAAATGGACATGGTGCAAATTTCCTGCCCTTTTTACCTCTCTTCCTCTATAACACACAGCAACGTTTTTCCTCCACTGCTTAACTTTCACTGGTATGGGAAATCTGAAGGCACGGGGCTTTACACAGAGCCACAGGGTCCTGCACCACGATAGACAGAGTATCCCCCACTCACAGGGGGCATCATGCCTGGCATGGTGCTGGGAGGTGTCTCAACCCATAATGCATACTGCAGCCTCCATCAGCAGTGCAAGGTGCTCAAGGTGTCAGGTCAGCCTTCGCAGCAGCAGCAGCCGCCTCATGGGTGAACACATGCAAACACGTGCCAGCCCAGGGCTGCATCCTGCCCCATGGACCAGCAAGCCCCACCAGCCACAGCCACAGCAGCCAGGCCTGGACTGCAGAGACGGGAGCTACTCATTTTGACTGCCACCTACAACACCATTGGAGAACTGTGCCAACTCTGCAGCTCCAGGAGTAAAAATAATTGCAGGTGTTTGATTTCTTGCAACCAACAGGGGAGGCCAGGGGGAGCACAGAATGTTTTTCCCAATACATCTTGTTTAATCTTTTGGAAAAAAATAAAATAGTATGCAGTGACAGTAGGTTGCCCAGTGAGTTTTGCTCCACAGCACAGGGGATGTGCATGTTAGAGTCCTTCTCTCATGTGCTGAGGATTAATAGTTCTATGTGATGAACAATACAGCTACAAAAGTTTCAAATAATCCAGGTAAAAACCCCTACCACTCTTTTCAAGCACCCTTCATTCCTCCTCTGGCAATTCTCTTGACTCTAAGGTAGTCAAGCCTCAAAAAAAGCCTGGACTCTCAGTAGGAAAAATCTCTCTTGCCTGTGCACAGACACAGGGAAAGTGCAGGTGCTGAGTCCAGAGCTGGTCACACAGTGCTCCAGATGCTGTGTAGGTCCATACCATTTCCCAGACTGAAGAAAGCTTAGTTGTCCCCAGAGGCTGAGGACTGATGTATCGGTAGTATGCAGAGCATTGCAACCCTGTCAGGGAAGGGGATCCATGGCATGAGCCTGAGTGAGCAGGCTGCGCCATGAGTCACTGGCACCCATGGGGACAGCCCTGGTGTGAGGCAGAGTGGGACAGCCCATGGGACACCAAGGAAAGCAGGAAGCTGGATAACTGTCTTGCTCTGTATAGAAATGGTCTTCCAGGATATCTGATTTTGTTTTTTCCTTCCACACAGCTATCTGTACATATCCACCTTGCTGATGTAAATCACACACCGTGAAGCAGTGTGTGGAAAATGACACTTCACTCCCGGGACACTTGCTGCACTGAAGCCAACCATTCCAGCACAGGACACTGGCCCCAGCTTGCAGCTGGCCACACACAGATGCTGTGGTGCGGTTGCACACATTCAGCCTGTGAAAGTGCATCTAACTGCCTGCGATACGCAGCGGTGTGAGGCAGGAGCAGAGACGGTCCTGCATTGGGAGCAACCCCCTTTGTGCCAGCGTTACTTAAACCTGCTGCATTCTGCTCCAGGAAGTGGCACTTAATTATCCAGCCTCTCTGGTAGTAAATAGGTTTGCAAAATATTACAAAAGGCTGTTGTTTTGGTTTGGGTTTTTTTTCCCCCAACCACACTCATGCTCTGCACTGGTGAGTTCATCCCCTGGGAATACTGGCTCCAAAATAGATTCCCTTGTTGAAAATAATCAAATGGGAATCCAAGCTGGCTGAGCCCAAGCCCAATTCCTCCTTTTGTTCTGGGGCTCTGGCAGTGAAGGGGTTCGAAGCAGGGTGACAGGAACTTGCCTTCTCTCTTTAATTGACCTCTGATGATGAAACAATCAACCAAACCATTTAGAAATGTGCATCCAGTGAGATCATCAGGAAAACTTCTCCAGGAAGGAGTCTGGGGAAAGGAAGGTGTTGGTAATCCACCTGCTACAGCCAGCTTGGCAGGCCTCTCTTCATGGCACAGTGTGGCACAGCACAGCCACCCAGTACCCCTTGAAGTCACCTTTCTATAGCTTCATGACAGCCAGAGTCAACAACAGTGAAGGGAGCAGTGGTACCTGCCCCAGTAGGGTGAGCTGAATGGAGACAGGTATTAAATGCCACCTCTTCCCATCCATCATGTGCTGCTGGCAGAGTCACAATGTCACCAAGCCCATCCCAGATGCCCTCCAGTCCCAAAGGCAGGGGATGGCCAGAGCTGCCTATTCCTGTGGGACTTAGCTGCTAGGTGCCCATTTATCCTGTTCTAGCACCAAATGGCAATGCTGCCCATCTCCAGTCACCCCAGTGCCACTACAAGTGCTGCCACCCCAATGGGAATTTATAGGACTGGATCTGGAATTCCAGGGCATTGCGGAAAGCAAACCCACCCATTCCCATGAGGGTTGCTTCCCTGGGGATTTCCATCCCTGGCACCCTTTCCCCAGCTTTTTGCAGCCCGGTGGGAGGGCAGCCACCCGGGAAGGGCTGGCACAGTTCCCTGGCCCCAGCTGTGCTGTCAAGGCTGCCCCGGCTTCCCCAGCCCAGGCGAGAGCAGGCTCCAGCTTGGCATGTGGCAGGGGCTAATTTTGGCCCAAAGGGTTTCCCTTCAGCAAACTCTGCCGCCAGCGTGGTTTTGAAGACAATCTTAGCTGGAGTCTTCTTTCCTCGGCTGCCAGCGACCCGGAGCCAGGCTGGCGTGTTTGTGTTGTGTGTGCGTGTGTGTGTGTATCTCCAAACCACAACAAATAGTTCATATTCGTTCTCTTTCTTCCCCCCCCCGAGCCTTTGGCTGTGGTATTTAAATAGTAGGTGTGGTCCCGGCACTGCATGCCAAAACCAACACCAGCTCCAGAGCAGATAACCCTGTAAGCAAACGCAGCAGTGAAACCACACTGAGCTGCCAGGAGAGCCGTGTTGGGACGGGCCGTGGTGCCACGGCACGGCCACGGTCTGGCCCGCAGGCAGGTAGTAACTGAGCACGGTGGCCACAGATCCTTGGCCCCTACAACCAGACTTGGCCAGAGGGAGGAGGCAGTGGAGGCAGCGTGTTCAGCTGCAAGGGCCACGCACTCACTGCTCAATGTGTGCAGTCAGGAGTTGTTTGGGATGGACCCAAATGCTCTTCAGGTTTTTTTCTATAAATCAAGACAAAGCATCTAACTGACTTTTTTATTTGCCATGTTATGAACGATTTTCAAATTATATTGAAATTTACATTTTTCTCTTAAAAAAAAAAATAGAAAAAAAAAAAAGAAAAGAAGGTAGAGTATGAGCAAGTGGGAGAAGTCCCTCCAAGTGTTCTAAGAGCAGCTTGCAAAGAAACTTTCTTACGCCCTGATGTTTTTCTCATCCAGGCTGAAAGCTCTGAAATAGTGTGAACGTCATGAATTTCAGGATGAGTCACTGAGAGAGAACTGGCTGTGCCTACCCTGGTGGTGCTGGAATGCTGGTGTACACCAGGGACGGTGAGGATAGAAGGGATGGAGGGGACCTCTGGGTGCTCTTGCTCTGGGGAAAGAGCAGTACTCTGCTCTGGACAGAGACAGATCCAGTCAGGCAGGAGAAGGATGAGGAAAGATGGCTGCAGAACCAGAGTCTGACCCCTGTCTTTGCTTTTACTGGGGCTGCAGCTATTTCTGGGGATGGAGAAGGGTTTTCTCGGAGCACCCATCAAGCTTGTAAGCTTCATAGCATGAACATAATCCCCAGGAATCTCACAAGATTATCTGCAGGTGAATGTGCACACACATGTGCTACACCGGTGGTGCCACAGCCGATCAAATGAGAGCCATAGCACCTCAACTCTAGCAGAGTCCATACCTGGCTGCCACATCCAAAAACGTGGAGGGACATCCTTACCGCAGCCTTCAATCCCCAAGGTTTGTGCAAGGTTGGTGGAGCAGCAGATTCCTTGGAGAGGAAGTTCCTGCAAGTTTTGCTCTCAAGGGGAATTGGTTGCCATTCATAAGTGGGGGGATAGCGGGGCAGGGATTGGAGGGATTAGAGAGAAGCCTGAGCTTTTCCAGCACACACTCCCTGCTCTTCTTACTCCCTGAGTCCCACTGGTGTGGCAACCCCAGTTTGCTCCTGCCCTAAGAAACAGGCAGAAGAGCTACTGCCATCTCACAGGTATTGACCCAAATCAGAGACCACCACCCTGGGAGGAAGGGTCCCTGGGTCCCCCAGGTGCCGAGGGCAATGACTGGAGATGAGGGTGTTCCTCATCGCCTGCTCCAGGGCATTGTGCTGCTACAAATGAAAGCCTGCAGCCTGCCAGGAGAATGCCTGGGAATAAGTGTCCCCTAGCTGGTGGGTGCCCAGAGGTGACCATGGACTGCTTGCTCCTGAGCTAAACTGCTGTATGGCCACAGCCAACTGTGCAGCAGGAGCAGCCAGCACACCCCTCCCTGCCTCCCTGCCCCACTGCAGCACTGGAGCAGATCTGGCCAGGCTTTCAGCACTCCGCCAGCATCACAAGGTGCACAGAGGGACTGGGATCCACCAGGCCCATGGCAGAGTAGGAGAGTCCTTGGCAGTCAAGATGCTGTTTTAAGATCCACAGCTGATTTGGCTTCCTACCTGACCTCAGCATGTGATCAGGCTACAGGCAAGCAGCCCCGAGCCCAAACCCAACCTCTAGTGTTTTTTCCCAGCTCCATCTTCCCGAGTGTATCTCGGTCCCACTCCCCCAGTACCTCCCATGTGTCAGCAAGGGCCTCAGAGCAGCCACCATGCCCTGTGGCTCCCCAGTGACCACTCAGCCCCACTGGCACATGTCCCAGCATGGAAAGGAAAAATAAGGTTCAGATGTCATCTCCCCAGTCAGGAGAGGAAAAATCTTTCCAACAAAACACACTTTTAATTCCTCACTGAGCATAGCTGGTGCTGGAGTCTCCAGCCCCACAGATTCCTGGCCAAATAGGAAATTTTCCACCTACATCAAAGAGTGGTGTGCTTTTGCAGAGACAGATGTGGAGGCCATGCCCAGCACACCTGCCTGCCTGTCTCCCTGTTTTGGAAAGTGTTGGTGACTGTGAGGCACTGCACGGGACCTCAAGCTCCACTGCTGTTGTGTCCACTCCATCATGCTGTTCTGGTCCCTCCTGCCTCCCCAAGCATCTTACACACTAGGCAGGGGACCCAGGGGAGTTTCCCAGGGCCAGTGGTCCTGAAGCTATCTCCCCTCTTGGAAACATGGAATGAACTTATGGCACATGTAAGGCTGCTGGAGTGGGAGTTTCAGAGCATGACTGAGCCCACACCACAGGGTAAGGAGAGTTGGGGATGGTGTTCAAGAAGGTATCTCCAGGGCTTTAGAGTTGTAACACCATCCTGGCCCCACCACTGTCCCCTCCTGCTCTGTGGCTGGGGGAATTTCTACGGGGTGTCAGTGAAACTCGATAAGGTTGAGGAGATCTCCATGAAGCTGGAGAGATCTGTGGGGCTAGTTTTGGGGCTCTCTCTGGGACAGTAGGCAAGGAATTATGCAGGAGGGGAGCCAAGCCCTCTATCCCAGACATCCCCTACAGCATGCGCTTGGTAGACCCTGCCCTCACAGGCTTGCAACCCAAGTAGAGGGGGTAAGAAGCCATGGGCCAGTGGGCAGCAATCCGTCTCCCACCTGAGGGAAGGCACAGAGCAGCTTAGGGAACTGGTATGAAGTGAGGATGTGGAATGACATGAGGTGCCCTGGAGCCAGTAGAGCAGCAGCGCTAGGATAGTGCTGTGAGGAAGATGACAAAAGCTTTGCTTGCTGCCCTGGGGAGTCAGGAGCTGCCGCGTCTCAGTGGAACTGTGCCTTATCCTTGCTCTGAGCACTTTAGTGAATTTAGTGAGCCAAGATGCTCCTAAGGTGACTCAAATCTGGGTTTGACCCAGTGACTCTGCTCCAGCTAAACTGGTGCAAATGGGCCACAGCAAGCACAGGGGCTCGGGATAAGTTGGGGCTTGAAGGAACACAAGGCCACGTGCCTGATCATGGCATCAAGACCACCCCTGCCCTGGGTGGAGAATCGCCTCCCCCAGCTCCACCGGGTTCGGGCTTCGTGGACGCACCTCCCGTTAGCTCATTAATCCAATCTGATGCACTTCAAAGCCGAGAGCAGAGCCCAGCTCCAGGCCCTGGGGCAGGAGCTGTGTGCCCTGGGGACATTAGTGGCAGGCAAGGGGAACGCGAGGGCGACCCGGGCTGGCAGTGGGGATGGTGGGTGGTGCCTCCGGGAATCTGCACTTCCCAGAAAGGGGCTGGTTTCGGGAAGGCATTGAGGCTGAGATGTCCAGCACCTGACATCAATGGAACCATTACCGGGCCACTCAAGCTGCCTGGGAACCTTTTTGTCTCCAGCCAGGTCTACTTCCACGGTGATTTGGAGGCTCTTCTGCCCTCCAAGTCCACAATTGCAGGGTCATTTGCATCTAAAATGGAAAAGGGGCCCTTTAGCAGCTTGTCTGCTCCTGATAACGGGCGCTGTGTGTGCCTGCTTGGGCACTAAACCCGCTAATGCAATCAGCGAGGCCGGAGGCTCCTGCATATCAAAGGTCCTGGGATCTCTTATAGCGGCACCCCCCCCGGCGACAAACCTCCCCTCTGCCACCTTTCATCACTGACGGCTGCTGTACACCTCCAGGAGCCCCTGGCCCTTGGAAAGCCCAAGGAGCAAGGATGGAGAAAGGTCACCAACACTCCCCGAGTGTCGGGATGGGGACGTTGCTGCCTTCTTGTCTTCACGCCTCTCCAGCACCCCGCTGCTGAGGTTTCTCTTTCCCGATAGGGCTGGAGAGAGGAGCTTTTTTCATTGTGGTCATGGAGGAACATTGCTGCGGACAGTTTGGGGAGGGGGCCGCGGGGCCAGTGCAAGGCAGGAGCACCCACAAAAGCTGTGAGTCATGTGCCAGGTTACTAACAACACTGGAAAAGAAACTGGCTGGGGCAGGTCTGGCCCACATTCCCTGCACCAGGGAGCGTCACCATCCTCATCCTGCTGTGAGTTGTCCCTAGGGAAAGGACCAGCAGCCCCAGTGCCACATAATGGCAGGGAGAGCACCAGATGGCGCGCACCTAACAGGGTGCCCGGTGCTGGAGGCTGGGTGGGACAGCTAACACCACAGGGTAGCCCGGCTGTGACTGCTGCATCCCTCAAGGTGTATTTGCAGATCAGTCAACGTCTCCTCCTCTTGAGAAAGTCCTTTCCTTCTTGCTCATCCTCTACACTCCTCAGGGCTCCCCCAGTGCCCCTTTGCTGGGTGTGGAGAGGATAATTCCCCATGGCCTAAGGTACTGTCTCAGTGCACTGGCAATCAGGGCAGATCTGAGCCACCTCTGCATCTGAAAGGATGCTCTGGTTGCTGCCACACCATGAGCTGGTTACTCTGTGCCCCATCTCTGGAGGACCCCAAAGCTCCCACAGGTAACTGCATAATCCTTGTGATCTGCAGATGTTGGAGATCAAGCCCTGCTTGGATGGGGTCCTGGCTACATCTCTGCTATTGCCTACCTACACCAGCTACCCAGGTCCACTGAAGGGATGGTGGATGGTGTGGTGCTCCTGGGTGGACATGAGGACACCCACACAGTGGCACAGAGATACTGGCTGTACTGGCTTGTCATTGTTTGGGGTGCTCTTCCATGGCTTCCAACCAGCAGTCACCCTCCATGGCAAACACAACTACTTTCCCATCCTTCTCCACAGCTCACCAGCAACACTCACATTGATGCCAGTGACTGCTGCCATATGGTGCTGATGTGTACACCGCAGCTAGGTATGAATAGCACAGCAAGAAGACTCTCACAGGGGTCTGCCTGGCCTGGGCAGGGACCAAAGACCCTCCAACTATCTGCACTATTTTACAAGGAGCAGGGTGGGGGACACCAAGTGCCTTCACTTGGGGTGGGGCCACACCAGTGCCTGCCCCACACCTGACCTGGTCTGCTGTAAATGAGGATGAGTGTGGTCAGAAACCTCTCTGCTGGGGAAAGAGTTCTTGAGGCAGAGCCACTCCGTGTTTCTCAGTGTGACTGGTGAGCACAGTGCAAAGCTTGGCAGGGAAAGCTAGCAGTGAGTCACCGTCCTCGCTGCCCCTGCTTGCCAGGTGACTCCTCCTGTACCCCATCCCATGACTCCCACCAGCTCCTGTGCCCTCCATACAGCCATGCCTGTGGGCCCATATCCTGTGGGGCACTGGGAGGATGCTGGCAAGGATGGCTGTCACCCACAGGAGATGTCTCCTGGGCCTGAGGATGGAGAGGCTCCACACCCTGTGGTAAAGGCTGCACCATTGTCACTCTGTTTCTGTGCCCTGGCTCTGTGATGCCAAACCCTGGGCAGGGTCAGAAGCAAGTCATCCTCCAGTCCTTTTCTCCCTTTCACCCCAGCTCTGATGGCAATATGCACTTAATCTCTCTGGCAGAGTTCCTCCAGCCTCCCAATCAGTACACAGAGCAGTGAGAGAGCAAGGACTGTCCCTATCCCCAGAGCAGTGCCAGGGACTGAGTCCAGCTCTGCACAGCCAATACCTCACTTGGTTGCCCTGGGACTCACAGGATTGGGTGCATCCCGAAGGAATGATGTGGATGGTGTGTGCACCCACCCAGGAAGGATGGAAAGTCACATTAGGATGTGTCCAGGTGAACAGTCCCTGTTTTGGGAAGGAGGTTCTGGATCAAGGGACAGGTAGAGATGGAGCAACAGGCCCAAAGTGATAGAAGGACCAGGTCTGGAAACATCCTCAAAAAGCTTCACAGGGGTTAGCTCCTGCATGGCTGCTGCAGCAAGTGGATGCCTGGCTTGGTGCCTTGATTCCTTGTTAACATGCAATGTGCTCTAGTCTTGCCACATCCAGCATGGTAGCAAGCTCAAGAGAAGCCCCTGGCTCTGCATGAGATCCTGATTCTGGGACTGTTTGCAGCAGGGAGGACATGGGATGGGGACATTTATGCCTGGGGTCTGGCAGCAGGCAGGCTTGGGGTTGGCAGCATGAGAGCCAGGTACTACTCACCTTATCCATCCTGCACAAGCTCTTCAGTCACCTGGAACCTGCACCAGATCCCAGTTAGCACCCCCGGGCTGCAGAAGCATAGCTGTGGATGCACTGAGGTTTTGCTTCTGCCTGTGCTCCCACGGCTAATGTAGCACATAGAGCCAAGGACCCCAGAATCAGCCCTCTGGAGTGAAGAAGGGTGACAGCATATGTGGTGGTAGGGAGATGCAGGAAGAACTGGGGTTAACGGGCACTGGTTTCTGCAGGCAGGGCAGAGCAGTTAGACCTCAGTAGTGTTGGGTGATGCTGCTGGAGTGGTTAGCTGGTAGTTTACATTTTTTTGGGATTTCCCTGCAGCCTGGCTCAGTCCTAGGGGCTGGGTAGTCGAGGGGCAGAGCAGAGGGATCAAAGGGGCAGGGGAGAAGAGCAGCTCGTGAGTTGTGGGTCATTATCTGTTATTAACATCTGTAATCTCCCGGAGAGCAAACTGAGATTTACAGCCTGTTATTAGGCTGTTACTCAACCTGTTGTGCAACAGCTCAATTAAAAAAAAACAAAAAAAGAAAAAAAAAGAAAAAAAAAGAAAAAAAGAATGTGATTAATAGCCCGCTAATAAGGGGGAAATCTCTCCTATTTATTTCTAACAGCCTCTGCCTGAGCACTCCAGGAAGGTACCGGCTCTTAGCCCAGGTTCCCAGGCTGGNCGAGAAGGATGTCCCGGCTGGTCCCTGGACATCCTCTGTAGTCACCCTCTGGAAGAGATGGAAACTCTGAATCAGCTGTGGTTTTATTCAAACATCTCACCTTTTGTTTGGCAGTGACTCACACCTGACTCACTTTGACCCCACAGCTTCCTGCCCTCCTGCCTTTCACTGCCCCTGGTCCAAACGGTGCCCTCTGCCTCCAGATATCCCTATTCCAGCTACAGCTTCACTCTTGGCTGTCACCCCCTTTTTCAGGCATCTGAACCAGTCCTGCCTATGAACATCCTCCTGGGCCCAAAATCACCATACCAGGAGTGCACTCATGTTCCTAAACACCTCTGCTTCTGAGTCTTTGCCTTTCCAAATTGTCTCTTGGTAGGATGGGGCCAATCAGGCAAGCATCACGTGGCTGTTCCACTTCAACCCAAATCTCTGGGTATTATTTTCATCCCACCTGAACCCCAAGAACCTGTCTCTACCCAAGGGGGAGATTTGTTAGTGCAGTCACAGGTGGAAGAGAAAGCGGCAACAACCTCCTTGTGCTTTGCAGTCTGGATTTAGTCCCTGTCATTCGGTCTGTCAATGGCCTCACTCTACTGGCTTTGATCTCATGACAGCATAGTAGTTAGATTGCAGCTGGCCCTGTTCTTCTTGGACTGTCAGTCTGAGTCCTGCCTGCACTCTTGGGATGCTCCAGGAAAGCCACTGGCTGGGACCCACCTCTCTGCAGCACTTCCCTCTCTGTGACATTGAATTCCTCATCCTCTTCCCTTTGGACACACATTGGACCTACCCAGAAAGACTTGCAAGCTCTGCCCTGGGTGAAGAGCATGAGTGCCCAGGGACTGCTACCATCTATTCCTGTGGGGTCTTCTGCATCCCTGGTTGAAGGTAACATCACCTGAAAATGCCAGAGCTCCAAGTCTTCCATCTGGTCTCCAGGACTACCCTCTGCCTGTTCTGGGATGGTGGGACTGGGGAAGCATTTGTATCACCTCCAGTCCTGGGGAGACTGGGTGGTCCCTGGACAGCTTCTTGCAGAAGCAAGAGATTTATTTAGGAGCAAACACACCTGAGAAGGCCTGGGATTGGGCTGTGGGTCCTGGAGGACAGTGAAAGCATGGACAGCATCCATGAGCACCAGGATAGTGGTACATTGGGGTGGAGGAACCAAGCCTAGAAGTACAGTCCCCACTTCCCCACACCCAGCAACCATACCATCCCAGACAGCTTTGTTTCTCCCTGTCCAGTTGCCACCAACCAACACAGGGCTGCAGCGGGCAGATGTTAGACCTGTGGGCCCTGGGCTCCCAAAAGCATCCCAGATGGCTGCTTCTGCCAGCTGGGTGGGCAGGTGTACCACGCCAGCCTGCCACACAGTTGCTCAACGCTGTTGAGGAGAGTAAGCTGAACCGGTCCCAGTGACCCACGCACTTAATTAGGGCCTTGGCAGCACCTCGTCAGCAGGGTGCCCTCACTGCCCCATCCGACATCTCTGAGTGCGGCACAGTGCACGCGGCACTGGAGCCCAGCCGTGCTGGCAGGCCTGGCCCTGCCTGCACCTCACGTGGCACGGTGGCTGGGCTGCATTTTCCACATTCCTCTCAACTCTGAGTCACTGACACCTCCACTGCCAAAACCTTCTCCCACACTCAACCATGCCAGTAGCCTGCAATGGCTCCAGTGACCGTGTGTGGCTCCATGTAAGGCATGGAACACGTGTCCCTGTGAGGGCCCTCCAAGGTGCCCTCCTCTGCTTTTGAGCTGTATTTCCAACCCTGGTCCCACACATCATGAGGCAAATGCTCCTGCCCTGTCCTAGGAAAGCTTTGGTGCTGGGAGTCCTGGACCCTGGATGGAGCTGGGAGCACCTACCCTTGTACCCTTTGCCCCAAGCAGCCCAGAGAAGGGGTTTGCATCCTCCAACACAGCTCCTCAGCTTTTCACTTCTGGGCACAGTGCGGTCTCACTCACCTCCTGCCACCTCCTGTCCCAGCTCACCATGTTACTTGGCTCTTTTGAAGATTGCAGCGGTGCTGCTAACAACTTCACCCTTCCAGTCTGTTCCAGCCTCGACCCCTGCTCAGGGTCACCCATCCATCCAGGAACACCAAGAGTGTCATACCCCCTGCACTAGGTCTAGCCTGACATTTACAGAAACAACCATCACCAAGACTTCAGGCTGACAGCACTGACTGCTGAGGACACCATGGGCGTGCTGTGCAGCGGGATGTGTGCATGCATCTTCCCCAGCATCCCTCTGGGATAGCTTGGTGTTGGCAAGGAGCACATATGCCTCTCCCACTACTCATCTATCCATCCTGGAATGGCACTCCTCAAATCCACTGTAGGACCTGGCAAAGCTGTGCCAGGTGTTCCCAAGACCTAGCCAGGTGCCAAAGTGTAGTGTGACAGTCCCCTGGTACAGCAGCAACTCCCACCCCAGCTCCCCTCCCACAGGACCATGGGCCTACATTTGTGCCACCATGTGCTGAGCCATGACCAAGCTCAGGGCAGTGTGTCCACGTGTGTGGAGGTTGTACAGGTAGAGGCCCAGTCCAGTAGCTAGCATGAACCAGTACCTCAAGAGTCCCTCACTGGGACAAGCCTGAGTGGGAGCAGATGTGTGGGATCAGTGTGCATGTGGGGTGTACAGGACTGTGGGAATGTGCAGCAGGGGGATGTGTGGTCTAGGGTTATCTGGGGGCGTGTGTGCCACGTGTCCATGTCCCCATGTGGAGTGCAGGCACATGGGAGCCTGAACTGAGCTGTGAGGTAGAGGGAGGAGAGAGGTGAAGGAGATTGGGTGAGTGGCACATGGTGGGGTTTGCATGCATAAAGGATGTTAGGGGGGATACATGATGCGTGGTCCAGGCAGGGTATGTATAGATGTGGTGAGTATGCATGATGTGTGTGTGACATATACATGTTTGTAGGGTGTGGATATGTGTGTCCAGGGTGTGCATATGTGTGAGGGGTGCACCAGCATTTAAATGAGGGCACTTGTGGTGTGGATGTGTGTATGGGGGACACTGATGTTCACACAGTATATTTGGGGAGTGTGGGAAGGTCTGTACATGCATATAGGACATGTGCAGATATGCACAGTGCCTGGGGGGACAGTGTGGAGGGGTTGCCAGGCTTGCACGCATGGGTGGTGTATGTAGGTACACAGGGGTGTACACTGCAAGGTGCAGGCAGTGTCAGGGCATGTGTCCTTCCACCTGAGCTACATGCATACGCATGTAAGTGTCCCCAGTAGCAGTTCCCAGTGTGCAGCAGTGTGCCAGTGAGCACTGCTGGCTCACTCAGCAGCAGGTTGGTGAACTCTCATACAAGCAGGTGGCTGGGGTGGCCCCAAGCCCTTCCTGGTGCCTCTCCCCGGAGTGGTGGCTCCAAGCCGTGACAGAGAGGCCAGGTTGTCTCTTTCCGGCTTTTTCCCAGCCTGTCAGGCCAGTCATGTCAGGTCTTGCTGCGATTTCCCGGATGGCTGCTTGGCACCTGCTTCTTCCCCATCCGGATGGACAAGTTCCTGGAGCACCAAGATGGGGCAACGCATCACCCTTGTTCCTGACCTGCCTCCCCTGCTTCTTGCCCCGGATCCAGCATTCCACATCAGTGTTGGCTGGCTCCTTGTGCTGTGGCTGCCCCGTCTGACTGATGCTGGGCAGGAGTTGGGGGAGCGGGGCTGTGACTGCCGGCTGTGGGCAGGCACTGAGTCACACTGGGGCTGGGCGGTGCGGGAAGAACTCTGCCGCCTCTTGGCTGTGCGGCTGGGGCAGCCGGACTGGCTGGGCGAGTCAGGCCTGGGCGGGCAGAACAGGCACCATTTGTTTGCAGCCATGGCTGGAAGACGTGCTGAGAGGATCAGTGCTAGTGGGGACAAGCATCTCCCAGTACCAGAGCCCAAGAAGTGCCCACTGGGGCTGGGAATTAGGATCAAATAAACCTGTCTCTCCTGGCACTACCAGGATGGTACTGGTCACATAGGGATATTCAGCCTTTGAGAGAGACCAGAGCTTTGGCCAAACTCATGCCCATGGAAAACCCCTTCCTCACCCAGAGTCATCTGCAGTTCCATACTAGGCACAAGGATGGGGTTTTAAGCATAGGGTGTAACTGTGGCTGCAGGTGGGCACGTGGGAACCACTTGCTTTGCCCACAACCTGCCCAGGACAACTCGGGATGTGCCACCACTCCTGCCCCAGCAGCAGAACAACTCATGTGCGCACTCACCCACCCTTCCTTCTGCATATGAGCAAACGAATGCAGAGAGTGTAGCAGAAGAGATGTGCTGGGTGAAGTCCCAGAGAAGCTGCAGGCACCAAGCCATCAGCCTTGCCCAGCCTCATGTAGTTCTGGAATACCCTTCAAGAAAAGCTGGAGCATAGGGCTCAGGTACCATGGCAATCTCAGACCCATTTCACTGTCCCCAGCACCCAGGGGACTGTCCTGGAACATTTTCCTCCAGCGTGATGTTAGGCTGTGTCTCCATGCCCCCCTTCTGACTGTACCAGGCAAGATATGGGCTCTTGGTCAGGTCAGGGGAGGCTCAGGTCCCCAAGCGTCCCAAAATGTTCTGTTTATTCCCACAACCAGTGATTAGCATTGCTGCTGGGGTCTATAATTACCCACAGATCTCTCTGCCTGGAGCAAGGGCTACCTGGGGAGCACGGCGGGGGAAGGGCAATTCCCTGTCAGGGAGACAGAGGGATGCCCATGCCAGCAACCCCTTCTGGTACCCTTGCCAGACACAGGGGCTGCATCCCTATCAGGAGGACAGAAGGACTCCCTTCACCCTAAGCTTTTCCAGGAGACCATCCAGTGTGGTGTCATGGCAACTGCTGTGCTGAATGCTAGGGCAGGAGGTAAATAAAGGTGGAACTGCTGGGCCAGTCCATGGAATGGTGAAGTGGGACTGGGCAGCCCCACATCTGAGTTGGGGGTCTCCTCCAGCAGCAAGGAAGCTGGATCCTGGCTGGTGAAAGAGGAATAGAACCCCATGGAGCCTGGTGCCTAGAGGTTGGGCCTTTGAGCTTGGCTCTCCTAATGATGTCCCTCCAGCTCCTGCTATAGACATCTGGCTGATGAGCCCTGTAGCTCTTGATGGGAAGGTGTTGGGAACTTTGTCAGGCTGCAGTCATAACCCTTCACTGCCTGGGCTCCTGCAGGTTGCCCTGTATCTTCTCCTTGCTGATACCCAGAGGGTGACCATGCACCAGCCACAGGGTTCCAGACTTTAGCATCACTGATCAGCACAGATGCCCTAGCAGAGCTAGGATATGTTCTTCTCATGCTGTCCTATCCAGTCTCACAAGTTGGGAGACAGCTGTGGTGGAGATAGGTTCCCATTGCCCCACAGGGTACTGGGGTGGGGCCTCAGGGATAGGGTCGTGGTAGGGACCAGGCTGCACCCCAAGTATTTAGAGGAAATCTCTGCCCACCACAGCCAGTGGCAACTGCATGGCAAAGACTGGGACAAGAGCATTGCCCCAGGTGGGACAGCAACCATTTACATCACTGGAGCAACATCCTGGGCTTGAGAGGATGACCATGTCTGGCACCTGCACACGTGTGTGTACATGCCTGACACACACAATGTGCACAGTATAGACTGCACTCTTGCAGCAACACATGGGCAGCATCTGCAACCCCTGTCCTGGCTCCAGTGCCGACAGATCACAGCAGTGTGGACAAGGGTGCTGGACACAAGGGCTTCAAGAAGCCCATCGTGTCCCCGTTGTCCCTTTGTCCTCCACATTGTTCTGCCAGAACCCTCACCAACAAGGATGTTTGCCTAGGGCCAGGCCAGGTTAAGCAGAATCCCTGCCTCAGCCTGTGATTCGGGTTCTAATTGAATCCCCTGCTGCTGCCTTTCATCAGGACTGAATGAAGGATGTCAATGAGGGGAATGTGATTAGCAGGACAGGGGGTTGGCTCTGGGCACAGGAAGGCTTCCCTGGGCTAGGTAATGACAGGCTTTTGTCCACTCTCATACTGTCCCCCGACATAAGCAGGTGGATGAGGATGCCTCCGGCAAAGAGTAGATGCCAAAGGGCTGAATTCAGCAAGTCCAGGCCATTCCCACCCCCCTGCAGTGTCACACTGAGGGGATACCTGGTTCCATCCAGCTCATTTGCCCAGCCCCTCAGTGTCTTGACTGAGGGGGACATCCCAGGGGTTAAGATGTAGGCACACATCATGCAGCACTGTTGGGGACCCATATTCAAGCCCATGGCTGCTGGGACCCAGAGACAGAGTCTGGTTTTGAATGGACTAAGCTGGATGATGTACCTGAGTGACCAGAGTAGAGCATGGAGAGGAGTGGAACCAGCTCCCACCCTGCTGTGGGTGCTGAGGGTGCTTTTCGAACTTGAGGGGTAGAGGTTTGGGTCTCCACTTCAGCCAAGCTCACACTGTCAGTGCTCAGATATGCTTCCAGACACTGCTGAGGTCCTGCAGCCTGTGAGGCTGCAAGGACACAGATAGTCTAGGCTGAACATGATGAACGCCAACCAACGCCCGGCAAGCAGGAGGGTAGAGAAGCAGACAGATTGTGTGTGACAGGTTGGGGATAATTCACTGCTTCCAAGGAGAGAAATCCTCCACCTGGAAAGGAATCTGCCCTCAGCCCAAGAGACTGCAGGGCCCGGAGGGGCAGGAAGGGGTGTGCAGGTGGGTCGCTGTGCTGTGAGCTTGCACAGGCAGGGCAGGCAGCATCCCTCACCAGGGCAGGGCACCCACAGTGCTGCTGTACCTAACCAGGACCCCTCTGCCCCATGTGCACAAGTCTTGATGAACAGGGGGGATGCTGCAGAGGGAGCTGAGGTTAGTACCAGATGCTCACCCAGCCTGCATCTGCACGTGTACACGTACCATGAGCAGCATGGTCCCTATGCTGGGGGCATGTGCTGGTGTGAGCTGGACAATCCTGATGGCCGCTCTCCACCAACAGCCCTGTCCCTGCATGTGAGTTGGAGGGTGATCCTGTCAGGACGCAGAGAGATGTCCCAGCAAGATGCAGTACATGTCCAGTTGTGGGAAAAGGCTGTGCCAGGCAGTGCCAAGAGGGCTGGGAGCCAGAGCAGCTGAAGGGCTTGTGGGGAGGATATAACCTGCATGTTCCAGCCCATCACCACTGCATTAGGGAAGCTGGCTGCATGGCAGGCCCTGGCATGAAGCAGTGTCTTTGCTGAACACTTCTCTTGTCTTAGCTTCTCCCAGGGGATGCAGGATGTTCCCTTGCAGGTGTCCTGGCCTTGGGGTTGCCAAATGTGCACACTGACATGCTGTGTGTGTATACAGATATATATGTGCATGAATATAGTGGTTGAACATATGACAGTCACGGTTAATTAGGTAGTGAGCTAGTCAACAAACGACCCTCCCCCACTGGCTTTCTCGGGACAGTGAAGGAGACAAATGAGGAGCAGTGGAGACACGGGTCACACCCCTGCAAACCTTCCAGCTACATCTGAACTGCAAGCAGCCTCACATCACAGTCTGGACGTAGATGTCTTCTGAGTGAGGGTGTCCCCATTCCTGTCCTCCCTGTGTCCAGCTCCCTGCCTTTCTGAGGAACAGACTGAGATGGTGAGGTCAACATGCTGGCAAGGATGCTGGAGAGACCTGCAGGGCTGGGCGAGGTCAAGAGTGGCCCCCTGAAGCTCAGTGGCCTCAGCTTCCCAGAGGAGATGGAAACAATGGGGTGCACGACCTTGAAGAGGCAAGTGCACAGTTAGCCATACCAAGTATCCGTCTTACAACTGACAGGACTGTGGCAGCATGAACAGTCCTCTCCCTGGCACGGCTACCCTTCCCTGCTGGTCCCCGTGTCGCCTTGGTGTCCTGCCCCGCACAAACATTCCCTCACTCCCAGTCACGGTAAATATTGTTGCAGGGCAAACAGTGAATCAGCCCCCTTTGTTCGAGTGCTGCTGGCAGCCCCAGCTTGTTCAACTGCTGTTTAATGACCCTCCAGTTGTGTACCCTGGAGGTACTCATTAACCCCAGGCTGCAGATGGTGAGGAGGATGGATCTGAGCCAGCTGGGAACAGTCTGCCAGTGCTGAGGACTGGCTCTGGGCAAATTCTGGTGACCTTTTGCCAGGTGCCAACGTGCCAGAGGTTTTCCCTCACACCTCTGCAAGGTGCGGCCAACCTGCTGTCAGCCCAGTATACCCACAGGCTCACAGCCACCCCACAACACAGCACAGCACAATGGGGCTTTGCTTGAGGCAGCATCCCCTTCAGAACTTCCACTCTAGTTCAGCCCACGCTCCTGGCACAGCTGTGGGTGGCAGAGGAGGAGTTGGCTCTCACAGGGGTGTGCTCGAGGACCCATGTGTGGTAGTAAGGGTGCAGAGGTCTCCCAACAGGAGTTGGGTGGTGGTGGGTTGTGCAGCATGGTTCTGCAGGTTGCTTAGGACCAGAAGGAAGTGACCAGTGGGGCAGAGTGCAGGACAGGTGTTAAAAATTGGCAGTTCAGGAAGGACTGGGAGGAGCTGGCCAAAAGCCTGGTCCAGAGCAGGGAGATGGCAGTGGGTAGGGGCACAGAGCTGCTGCTCTGGCCTTGATGCCATCCCATGGCCCACAGAGAGCACGCACTTCCTAAAGAAAGCCCTTGTTCCTAGGGATACCCACAAAGCTCCAAAGCTCCCTGCTAATGGGGTTATGAAGGTGCAAATCCACCCAGGTGTACACAAGCAGCTGTCGGCAAGGGGCGGCTCCACAGTAGCAGTGTGGGAATACTTGTGATTGGCAGGCAGGGGCTAGACTGGGACAGACCATGGGTGATGGGCCCATGGGAGCCTCCTGACAGTGCCATGGGACTACTGCTGCCCCTCTGTCTGGTTCTCACTTCCCATTCACATGGCCCCTGCTCTGCCCCAGCACTGCTAACTCCACTCTGTATTTTAGTTTGGCTCCTTCCCCCATTGTGGCCCTGACCCTGCTCCTTTTTGAGTGTCTGGCCCTCATGGGGACCTATTCCCAAGGGGCACTGTCGGCATAGCATGAGGACTCTCCATAAATCAGCTCTGTGGCTGAGCCAGCCATATCGTGAGGTAAACAGCAGCATTGATGCTGGTTCCTAGAATGGTCTCCAGCACCAGGCAGATGGTGCCCCATACCCACCTCAGCACATGCCACAATGCTAACTCCACTCCCTTGTGTTCTCACACAAACCCATTCCCAAGGCATTGGGCAGACTGGGCTGGTAGCAGGTGACAGCAGAGGGCAAGGGGTAATCTCTGCTCTCACCAGCAAAGTGTCAGTCAGCATCTATAGATGAGCAGCAGTGGCTGCTGGACTGCTGGATCTTTTCCCCTGAGAGCCCGATGGGATTGGAGCAAGGCCATGGCATGGACCAGAACCCTGCAACACGTCCCCATAGGGCAGCACAGAACCAGGTTGTGCTACTGGCAGAGAGGACAGCACTGGCAGGACCGCAGCCTGCGGCGGGTGCCCAGCACACTGTAGTGAGGTTGCCAGGAAGGCTCTGATAAGCATCTAGCCTCTGTGTTTATTTATGGCCAAGGATATTTATACCGCAAAGTCCTTTAAATTTAGCTGAGGCCACACCCAGGCACCATCCAATGCTGACGGCAGCAGGGGAGCTCCCGGCACAGACTGAGTCGGCTCAAGCAGGGGGTGCACCGGTGGCATCAGATGTGCCCCAGGACCAGAAGCCCTGAGCAACACCTACCATGGGTTGCAAGACACAGGAACACGGCTGTGGGGATGGCTGATGCTTCTCATGGGGGCAAGACAAGGCCAGCACTCCAGAGGGTCAGGGTTCCTAGGGATGATCTCACAGGCTCTGTGCCCATAGAGTGAGGATGATGGTACCATCAGGGCAAATCCACATCTCCCCTGACCCGAAGCCACCCCGGACTGAGCTGGTACCTTCCTGTCTCAGTGCTCCGTGCCATGCCGGGATCGTTGTGGTGTCAGAAACAACCTTGGGGCTACGTCCTGAAATTACAGCTCAGCGCTCATCTGTGGCTGAGTTTGCAGCAGCTCTGGGGCACGCAGCGGCACCTCGGCTCCGCAGACCTTGGCCTCTGCCCTCCTGTCCGCTCTCCCCACGTCCCGATGTGCCCCTGCACCCCTCCCCTGCAGCCGCTGCCCGCCGCCGTGGTGTTTGCCTCCCTCTGCCGGCAGCGACGCACCCTCTGCTCCTCCCCACTCTTTTCTCGCTCACTTGGGGATTTGCGGTCCCTCAGCATTAAATCAGCACTGTCCCCTACCAGACAGGCCCGCTGTCCCCTTCTTTCCCCTGCCAGCCAGGTTTGGAAGAACTGATGTATTTTGTTTCCACACAGATTCTGGCTGCTGCATGTGTTTCTTTGTCTCCGTCGCTGCAGCATCTCTACAGAGTTTAATCGGCAGCACCTTGGCTCGTCCCTGCCCCTCAGTAAAGTGCCAAGGAATGTCCAGGCACCCACAGGTTTGACTGTCCCATGTGGACACTCTGTGAGGTTCCATGAGTGCTCACCTCGGCGCTCCTCAGCACTTGCAGCCTTAAGTCTGTGGACGTGCCACCGTGCTCATCTTATTGAACTGCTTGCTGGTCTGACCAGTGTCTTTATCAAGTGAATGCCTTGTCTGGGAGAGTGACCCAATAGGTTTGGACAGGCGAGGTCAAGTTTCCACGAGGCAAAGGCAATGTGCATTAGGATCCCTCCCTGTTCAGTCTTTGTTAATTAGATCCCATCTCAGTTTGTCCTGGTTCTTCAGGACAGATGTGATGCTCACCAGCCCATGATTGCCCTTGACAGCTAGGACAGGCCCATGTTCTCCCATAAATGTGCTGTGCTTTGTCCTACACTGACACTGAGTCTCACTTCCAGCCTACCCTAAAATCCCTGTCTTCTGGACGAGAAAAAAGCCCTAAATGATTCTATCTCTGATCAGTGGGAGCTCACAGCTGGTCAGCTTGAGCAGGATCTATCTGCATGATGATCGCCTCAGCATCCCACCCTACAGGGACCATGCATCCTAGGCTGCTCCTTCCAGCCTTTTGCAGCTGTCCCCTCCATCCCCTGCTTCTCTTACTGATGCCAAGTCATATTAAGAGCTGCAAAGCTGAAAGAATGGGATGGCTGGGGTATGTGTCTTGGGGACACGCAGCTCTTCATGGCAGAGCCTGATCATTCCCAGAGGCTGCTCTCCCTGTCTCCAGGCATTCTGGAGCTTGTTTTCAGGCTCGGGGACACTCTCAGCAGCATAGGGCAAGGATACTTGAATTTTATTTGCCTTGAACGGCTCTGAAGGGAGCCACCCACCGAGGTTGCTCTTGCAAGCTTTCCCTGGGCACACAAGAGCCGTTCTGGGGACGACTGGAGGAGGCGAGCACCGGCACACACGAAGCTTCTCTAGAATGAGACAATTCTTGTCCTTCAGGGGCACAGGAGTCCCCCGCCGGGCTGTGCCCAGTGCCCGCGAGGCACGGTATTCGTCAAGACACCTCAGGAGGCGGGCAGTCAGGCCCCGGCTGCTTTGCCGGCGGCTGCAGTGAGAGGCAGCGGTCCGCAGAGGGAGCCCGGCCCTCGCCCAGCTCTCCCGCTGGCGAAGGGACATCCTAGCGCCCTGTCGCCCTCCCTTTCCTCCGCCTCGCTCCGCCAGCCAGCTCCCCTCTTGGCCCCGGCCCCTCTGCCCACGAGGTGAGAGTGCGGGTCCTCAAGGGCTCTTGCACGGAGCGGTGAAAGCTGCGGGTCAGGCTGGCAGAGGATTGACTCCCCACCCCGCAACCCCGGGCATGTCCATGAAGTGCCCCTGCCTCCATCACGGGGATGGGGAGGACCAACACCCAATACACACACACTTGCTTCGGTGATCCCTAGCACTCACGTCTGGTGCCTGAAGGCGGCAGCCACACCATCTGCTCTTCTCAGCCGGTACCACGAGTTTTACCTGTTCTGAGGTCCACAGACTTCAAACACAAAAATCTTCAGCCTCCTTGTCCCACTCCAAATGCAGCTGGTGTTTGCTTTGCAGCGACGTGCTGGTTTGTCATGATCCCAGTGAGAAAGGCACTCAGACTCTTTAAGTGCCATTTAAAATGCTGTTTATTAGAGTTCATCCTATAGAGAGACTGCAACAAATAATTTTAGATGTCTTCAGATGCAGAAAACCTGAGATGCACAGCACTGAACAGACTTCCAACTCCATTCAGACCATGGAGATCCCATTGGTGGAAAGTGTTATCCTATATAAGTAAGTTGAGCTGTTCTAGAATTTTATTAGAAGAAAAGAGCTCTATTCATTGTTTCTACTGCCAAAAAGCAAGATGCTCAGGTGAGAACTTCTTGCTGCTGTTCTATATAAAGACACAGGTGTGCCAGGTTCAAGGTAAGAGCTCCTTGCAGACTCCTGTGTTATAGCCTGGTTTCTAACCCTTCTGAGCTTACCCTCCATCCAAGGGATGCCCAAAGCACACATTCAGGGCTGCCCAGGCTTGTTGTGTACCATGTGTACACAGTTTCCTGGCCAGAACCAGGATAGCATCCTGTCTGGAGCAGGTCGTCAGAGATGCAAGGTGCTGTGTTATTTCTCAGGCCCCCAACCACATGCCATCTCTGTGTCGCCTGCCCATATTACAGCTCCAGGGACGCTTGGTGGAATTCCCTCAAGGGAACTTCATCAGGGGTCAGAGGCATGACATAGTAGAGGATGACTGGGTGGTTACAGCATCTGCATGCTCCAGGGGGAACTGAAACCCCTGTGTCATACAGAATGGAGCACTGCAGGATGAGTTGTCCAGACAGTACCTTGTCCTCCTCACTGCTCTCAAGGATGTGGTGGAGATGGCCTTGTGAACTACCCCCAGGGACCTCTGTCTGCAAATATCATATGTGGGCAAGTGCCAGATGCTACTTTGCCAGGTTGGTGGTGTAGCCATCATCCCCTGCCCCTCAATCCTGTGGACTCTCCTTGGGAGGACCACAACCCCACACACCAAAGACATTTCCCAGCTTGGTCCTAGCAGCTGGGTTTGACTGACAACCAGCCACCTGTATGCCCACTAATCCACAGGGACATCACACTGGCCCCAGGCAGGACAGCTATACAATCCCCTTTTGCCAGGGCCCAAGAGCTGGTGGGCAAGGCTGGGAAGAGGGATCTAGTGTCAGAGACATATGATCTTGGTCCCTGTACATGGCTGCCTTGTGATCTGGTGGGGACAAGGATGGGACAGGGAGGTACTCTTCATTGTGTGGCTGGGCAACAAGTTGGAACAGGAGGTGGGAGCAACTCCGTGAGTCCTCTCTAGCCTCCAGACACCAGCTTTTCCCATCTTGGAAGGCCAAGGTGGGTTTGCAGAACCCCAGGGCTGTGGTCCTTTTCAGAACACCCATGGATGCACCAGGAAAGGGCAGTGCTCAGGGGAGACAGTCCTTGAGATGATGTTTGTCCTAACCCGAGATGCTCAGAGGGCAGCAGCCTATGGCTGGTGCACTGAGCGCTGTGGCAGGATGGCAGCTACCTCCAGCTGCTCCAGGTCCATGGGACAGCTACCTGTGGCCAGGTAGCCAGGGGCTTGGGAACTGCTATATGAGCGGCTCAAGGCACTCTGTCACACTCTTTGCAGCACAGAGCCTAAGATGGGGCAGGGACCTGAGTGTTGCCCTAGGCAACGTTAAGAGAGGTGCTCACCCATCCCACGAGGTCCTCCTCAGCACTTCACTGTCCCCACACATCCCAGAGATGAGGTAGCCCAGTGCAGAGCCAACATGAACCCATCCAGCCAGCTGTGACCAGGGTAGATGGAAGACCAGCACACTTACAACCTGCAGCTGAAGTATGAGCTCCCAGCAATGGAGCCCTTGTGTATGCCCAGGACTATCCAAGACTGGCTATGTGTGTCCACTGTATGGAAGACAGATCCTGTGCTGAGAGCTGGCTGCTGTGTGTGCCACCAGGTGGACTGTGGGCAGGACAATGAGGGGGCCCAGGTGCATCCTGTAAAGACTCTGATCCCAGGATAGGGCAGGTTTGCCCACCCGTCTCACTGCTGGCCTGAGCCAGGCCTTCCCCTAGACCTGCTGGATCCTCCACAGGAAACTTTTTCCAAGCCACTAGCAGACACAGTAGTGGAAAATCCCCAGGAGCTGTGGCTGCTGGGGACACACATCTCTGTGGTCAGGAGCAATGATGCCCGTGGCGTCTCCTCCCGTCCCTGACGCCACTTGCATGCCCTGGCACTTGCCCAGGCCACAGCATTCAGCCGAAGCGTGGAGCCGGAGGGGGTATGAACTGCTGACAAAGCCCAGGGCAGGGCCACGGCAGGGCCCTGGTGGTGAGCCAAGCCATGGCATGGGTGAGGGGCAGCTCTAAGCACAGTACGGATGGGTGGCCCAGGATGCAGGGGGTGTTAGCATAGGAACATGGCACTGTCACATGGCATTGCAAGCATGCTAGGTCTTCACTGGGGAGCAAGGTGGCTCTCATAAGGTGGTTTCAATTTTTTGGTGAGCTGAGGACAATTTAGAAGGCTTTCCAATTTCTCAAATACCATCACAGGAGCTGTAGGTGGGAGATGACATGCTGTCATGGACCAGTTCCTCTCCCCTTGGCCAAGATGAGGAGGACATGGAGGGGAGAAAAGATGGGAAAGCTGAAATGGCAAAACACAAGTCGATGGCTCTCACTTGAATCTTTCTCGCCTCTGATAATGCAGGGGCAGCTGTGCCATTCCCAGAGCAGGCATATTCAGATTGTGTGAGGACTTTCACCTCCATGCACTACCCATCCTAGTGACAGGGGATGTGCCCTACCAGCCTTCTGCATCTCCATGCTGCAGTGCTCGAGTGAGAAGCTGGGGGCCTCGGATGATAGGCACCCCAAGGTGAGGGCTCTGCAGCAATCCAATCAACTCAGTCCCCTTTGGGGGCTGCCTGAAGCCTGGAAAGCTAGAAGACACTTCTGAGAAAGAGGTTTAAGAGAAAACTGGTTGATTTTGGTGATGTACCATCATACCAAACTTGAACATTGCCCTCCCTTCATACACTGGGATATGTGCAAGCAGTGGTGGTGTGATCCAAGGCAGTAGGAAGCCTCCAGCTCTGCAGTGCCCCACCACAGGGACACTTTGGAGCCAGTTCCAGACCTGGCAGTGCCAGAACTCACAGTGCTTGAGGAGTGCTTAGGACACAACTCAGGTCCTTCTGGGGTGGTGCACAGCCAGCCCCCATGACGAGGATACAGGGGTCATTAAATCCTGTTGCATTTGGTGCTACCCTAAACTCAAGGACAAGCTTTGGATCACATCAGGGCTCTGAGCACTCAGGCATCATCATGGCCCTGTGCCATAAGCCTGGTCCATGGAAAGTCTCCAGAGACTACTTGCATTTCGGCCAGCCCAGCCCTCTCTCAGGTGCTGGGAACTGGCATTTCCTCCCCACCCTTCACTTCTCTGGATCCCTGCCCGCATTTGCCCACAGTCTCCTAGGCAACAGCACCCATGGAGATGGGAGAGGCTCTGCTGCCGAGGCAGCAATGCTACCCGCACATTGACCCATGTCCCCCACAGAGATACCACAGTTACCACGAGGTCACTGCACCTGCCTGCAGGGGAGGAAACCACCCCCCCCACATATTTAAATGGCACTGGGGAAGAGTGTTGCAGCATCATCCCCACTACCCCACAGGGACTTGAGGAACACTATGACACCTGCCAGCATAGAGGAGGGGATGGAAGTTCCCCAACTGGGAATGGGGGAATGATTGCTACCAAGTGGGGAGAGATGGGTTAATGGGACACAAGCACAGGCTGGAGGCTTGCACCCATCCTGCACCACTTTGGCACTGCAACCTTGCACCCCATGGACTGAGAGGACAGGCTCTGGGTACCATGAGCCCCTGGGGAATGATGGCCAATGCAGCAGAATGGTGGCCAAAGCTATGGCGATGTGAACTGGCCAGGTTCCTGGGGAGCTGGTATTCTCACTCAGGAGAAGGGTGCTGTGAGGGCACTACAGCATCCTGAAGGCTGCAGGAGGGCAGGAGCAGCCTATCACTGACCCCATGGGGTCTATAAAGCCCTTACTCCACTTCCCAGCACAGAAGCTGTATACAGAAAGGGAACAATATCCGGGGGGCTGGGACACAAACGCCTCCAGTCCTTGTGGGACCAGCACAGCCTGAACCATCTGGTACACCCCGGTTCCTGTCCTTGAGTTTGGTTTGTACAAGGACAGAGATGCTGGGTGCTGGAGCTCTGGAGATAGTCTGACGTGCACAAAGCTGTGCTGAGGGGTTGAAAACAGGAGTTTCATCCGTAGAAATTCATCCCTTGAGGGTGAAATCTGCAACTCAGTCGAGCTGGCAGCTCCTCTCTAAAGTTCAGACCCTGGGGCAGGGGCGTGGGTTACAACCCTATTCTGACTGACACAAGATACAGGGCATGGGATGCCGAATTTGGGATGCCCAGTGTGAGATGCTAGATCCAGCTGCTGAGTGCTGAATTTGGGTTGCAGGGTTAGGATGTGAGGCCATGTGCAACCAGGTGCAAGGGTGTTAGTGTGCGATCTGGCTCGTGGTGTAGAGAAGCCATGCGCAGGTTCTGGGAGGCCGTGGGAGGAACTGAGTACCCGAGCACCCGTCAGTTTCACTGCTGCCTTCCCCTTCCTGCTGCGGGTGTTCTGGCTTTACCAGACTTACAAAACGAAAGCAGTGTCGGTGGGCGAGTGCGCCGGTGCTGTCTCCCATGCTTTAGCCCAGCACTCTGGTGAGTCTGTGGCAGTGGGGCCTGCAGTAGCTAGGCAGACACCCCTGGGACACCCAGTCCGTAGTGGCCCCCACCACCACCCCATGCCATGGTGAGGATTTCCTTAACCAAACAGCAACCCACAGGGACAGCAGGGCTCCGTGGAGAGACAGATAAGGGATGCTCCTTGTCAGCTGGAGCACCAGGGACTCAGCCCTGGGATAAAGTGTATGACTACGGAAACAGAAAGGGCCAGGGTGCACCCAATGGGATGGAGACATGGGAAGACCTGCACTGTTGGTGTGCTTGAGGTGCTGGGCTGTGGGGTGCAGAGCCTCGCTGCAGCCCTACCACGCTCCCCACAGCTGCCCCAGGGTGCCGGTGAGCAGCGTGCCCTGGGATCTGGGAAGGATCCAGGGGCAGGGCAGGGCAGGGTGCTGGGGTGCAGGCACTCATCCCAGCATGCGGGAAGCCTGGCGGGAAGGGGAGGGAGGGGAGGCCTCGGCGAGGGGCCAGACAAGGGGTGGCCTCCAGCACACCCATCACGAATTACTGGAAACATCTGGCCTGGGCTGTGGGGGCGTGCACTGGCTGCACATGCATGTGCACACATGCACAGGAGTGTGGGGACACACCCATGCACATATGCACTTGTGGGTATGCATATGCCAGCACATGCATCCACAACTCTGTACACTCATACATACCCATACATGTATGCACGCACATACACGGGCATGAAGGCTGGCACACACATGTAAGTGCCAATATACATGTGTCTGCATATAGACACAGACATGTAGACTTACACATGCACACACACACACAGACAGACCTACATACAGAAGTGCACATGTGCAGATTTGAAGACATCGTGTACACATGCCATGCACATGCATGAACAGGCATGCAGGTGTGTGCACATGATGTTAAAGAGCCACACGCACACACATGAGCACACACAAACATGTGCACCAGCCACACTTAAACACACACATGGTGCCAGAGCCAGGCTGTCTCCTGCCTGGGTCCGCTGTGGTATTGTGCCCTGGCAGCATGTCCGTGTGTTTGTGAGTCTCAATGTGTTTGTCAGTGTGGAAACATTTGCGTGTGGATCCATGTGTGTCCCGTAGGAGCCTGTGTGTGGCTGTATATCCCATATATATACAAGTGTACCATGTGGTTGCGCCTGCGGTCTGCATGTGGGCTGCAAGTGCAAATGTGTCAGGTATGCCAAGTGTGTGCCCAAGTGTGCCAAGAGCTGTGTGCCAAGAGCAGTGTGTGTGTGTGTACCGTCACTTGTGTGCTCCTGCGCAACTGTGTGTGCCCCTATGTGCCTGCCTTTGCCATGAGTGTGTGTGTGTACCATGTATGTTACGTATGCCCATGTCTGCCTTGTGCGTTTTCACGCCCCAAGGGTACCCGCGGTGGCGGGCAGTGCCCGCACCCCCACTGTGGGTGCGGGAGCCGGAGCGGGGCGCTGGGGAGCGCGGCAGCGCGGGAGGCGGAGCGCGGCGGCGGGGGCGAGAGGCGGTGCCAGCCCCCACAGACCTCCAAACTTTCATTAACTCGGCAGCACCGGCGGCAGCAGCTCTGGGCCTGCCACGGCACCAGTACCAACACCGGCAACGGGCCAGGCGCGGCGGGGCTGCGCCCCTTTGGACCCACCCGGTGCGGTAGGAGGCGCCAGACGGTGGTATGGACACGGTAAGGGGAGCCCACCTCCGCTGGCCCCGGGTGCCTGACCCTTCTGGCAGCTGCGAAAACACCGAGGCGGGATGGCGGGAGAGCGGTGTGTGTGTGTGCCGGTGAGGGGAGGGAAGCGGTGAGGGGCTCCGGGACGGAGTGGCCGGAGCTATGGGGACCGGCACGGGGAACGGCACCGGGAGCGAGCACCCGCCAGAACGGCGGGGAGAGAGAGAGCTGGATGGGGGGCGGTCCCGCATCTGTTGCTTTTCGGGCGCGGCGGCACGGTACTGGGTAAGCGCGGGGCGCGGCGAGCAGAACAGGGCCGCTCGCCGCAGCACCCAGGACGGGTAGTAGCCACCGGGGCAGCCCGGCCCGGTGGCGGGGCGAGGGGGGCTGGCGGTAATTTTCCACGGGCATGTGCCGGGGCGGAGCGGCGGGGCAGGCACCACGTGGCGGCTGATGTAACCGGGCC
>VWZE01010097.1:794114-867050 GCA_013396675.1 Eubucco bourcierii
GGGGAGGGTGCCGGTTGGCGGCCGCGTCGCGGCGGGCGCTGCCCGCGGGGCTACCGCCGCAGCCACCTCCGAAGCGGGAAGGCTTGGGGAAGCAGGCCAGTCCTCTGCTCGCCTCCCGTGGATATCGGGAAGCCGCTACCGCGGCGGGCTCGGCGTATGCTGGGCTGGCGGAATTAATAGCCTCTCTGGTGTCGCCGGTACACCGGCGCCCCGGGAGATGGAAGGTCTCCATCCTGCAGCCGGGCATTCGTGGCCTTCCCCTGGATGCCGTGCGCTGCCTCCCTCGCCGAGGTATGATACCTAGGAGACCCTGTGGGTGCCGGACTGTCTCTGCTTCCTCACTACCACCCATCCTGTCTCTAGGTACCAGCCACCTTGCCTTCCAAGCTGTCACAGCATCCCGCAGCTCCAACTCACGGCATCTCCGTCCCTGGAGGGCTCACCCAGGGGGTGCCGCAGGCTCGGGGATCCCTTCATCCATCCTGTTGCTGCCCATCCCTGGCTGGGCGCTCTCCTTGCCAAGCTGAGAGCCCAGGCTAGCGGCATGTACGCAGACACACAGCCTTATCAGCCCCTGGCAGACCCTGGGGGGAGTGGCGGCCCGGCCCCTTGGATACTCTCTGTTCCCGGGGCACAGATCTGCGCTCAGGGCCGCAGGGCGGGCAGGTTTTGGCTAGTTGGCAATAGGTGTGTTGTGGGGACTAGATCTGGCCGCTGTCCGTGAACTCCCACCTCTGGGAGGTCCTCGTGCCATGCGAGGAGCCAGACAGTGGTGACATCTCTGCTTCCCTTGAGAATGTAGCTACCCTCGGGGAGTGCCTTGTTGGTGGGACATTGTATCTGCTGGCAGCAGCCTGCCTGCACTGGAGGGACTGTGGCCGGGGCTGGGGGGCTCATCCCACATCTAGCCTCCTACCCTTTATCTTTACCACCCGTGTTCCCTCCCTGTGGCTTCAGGGACTTGTACCCCCCTGCTGATTGCTCCAGACCCATGACAGCCTGGGAACAGGCTTTGGGATGCTTAGCTGCTTGTGCTGGTGACTAGATACCCTTGGTGGGGGTTGGCAGTTGTTCCTCAGACAGTAAAGGTACCAAGCGCTGGTATGAGATCTGCAAACACCAGTCCTGTCACATGGGCAGTCAAACTGGTGTTTTGCAAGAGTGGCTGACCACACTGGGAGACTGTCCCTCCTGGTGTGGTCAGCTTCTGGTGCTCCCCTCATCCCCCCAAGAGCCCCAGGCTGGGCAGGAGTAAGAGCAGGGGAGGCAGCTGCCTGTGCTCGTGCCCTGTCTGGCAGCACCTGGCACCCAGCAGAGCTCAGCAGTTCATCCCCCTTGCACTGCACGTGCATGCGATGCACCGGGGCAGAAAGCAATCGGTTCCCATCTGTGTCCTGTGCAGCAGCTGAGCTCTGTGCTAGCCCCACTCAGCACCCAGTCCTGTCGCTGCCCTGTGCTGCAGCCACTTTGGCTCTAGCTCTGACTGGGGGTGAGCTCAAGGGGCCTCTGCTGCTGCCTGTGGCCCCGGACGCCCACCCAGAGGGAGGTTGGTAGCCAGCTGCCCGCAAGGTCGTCTGTCCACACTGGGTAAATCTTTAACTGCTTCTTGGGAAACACCTGGGAGCCACCGCTTGTGTGGGTGGCAGGGGGTTTGGAGATACAGGAGGGTGTGGGAATCAGCAGGAAGAGACCCCCACCACCAGCCCACTCAGCCTTGTGCTGTGTCCTCTCTCAGCCTTGCTCTGGTGTGTGGTGCAGGAAGGTACGGGGGACCAACCTGCCTGGTGCAGCACCCTTATTCCTGGAGGGAGGGGGAGGCCTGGGGCAGGGACACGCCACACCACCAGTCACGTTTCTCTTGTGTCTCTCCCCTCTCCCCAGCTTGCTGTGGATTGAAGTGCCAGCACAACGGAGGGTGAGCAGGCAAGGGACCTCACGGTGGGCAGCCAACACCGCACTCCAGCCTCCAGAGATGGCTGATAAATGCAGCGAGGGGCTACTGGTAAGTGCCTGGGCACAGGAGTCGGGCTGGCATGGGTCATTATGAGGCTTGGTGCCCACCCTGGGACCCATGTCCAGGGTTGCACCACCCCAGTGATCCCCTGGCATGATGACCATAGTGCAGACGCCAGCTACCACTCATCCTGAAACACTGCCTGTAAGGCTCTCAGGGTGCAGTGTCTTGCCGTGCCTGGAGATGCTATCGCCTGTCCCAGGAGCTCTGCCCAGCCTTATCACCCACCCCAGCTCTCCAGGCGGGCAGTAAAGGCGGGAAGCCCCAGTGGGCGGTTCCTCTGCCTGCTCTCAGCAAAGGGCACAGGTGTCCTTCCATGCCAGATGCCCCCAGAGGGACAGGGTGTGGGGTTGTTTGTCCTCTGCTCTGTGGCTCTGCTGGGCTGGGCTGGTGGGCTGATGCATGGGAAGAACTGTTTTTTTCCATTGTGGGGACCCTGTATCTTCACAAGTGGTGTGTAGCAGTGGTGCTTGAAGCCCCGTGCTTGCCTGCGCTGGGGGTGGTTTTGATGCCTGAGGTAGATGTGGGATGCACCTTGAGTGTGTTCTTGTTGGAGAGCTGTGATGGCCCCATGCTTGTGGCAGCTCTGCTGTGCAGCAAGGGGTTTGAGAGCTCCAAAGTTAAGTTTCTGTGTTGTGCTACTGCATAGTGATGGGCAGGTGTACTCAGGCTGGGCTCGCCTCTTGTTTTTCCCAGTGTGTAGGAGCTGAATGTCAGGGCGACATGATTGCCGCCCTTCCCGGGGGGCTTCCTGAAATAGCTGCATGCTCCAGCTAGAGGGCCGGGAGCCAGGACTTCCCTAGGAAGCCAAGAGCCAAGGGAGTGGCATGCTCCAGCAGGGGCTTCCAGCGCACACACAGCTCCTCCACTTACATGTCCCAGTATGGCCCTGCTGGCTATGCTGGCAGCAGGGAACCCAGTGGCTCCCATGTCCGTGGCGGGCAGCCTGAGGGGGTCAGGGTGGCCACCAGGAGAGGAATGGGAGATTTCTCCAAGAGAAGCCCTTGGCTGGCGATGGGGAGGTGCTGAGGATGTAGCTGAAGTCTGTCACAGGGATGTGCTCCTACATGTGCAGGGTGTTTGCCAAGGCTCAGTGCTCCTGCTGTTCTTGCCCTGATCAGAGCAGCCCTTACCGTGCCAGGGTGAGGGCTAAACCTGGCACCTGTGGCTGGGAGCCAGGCGTGGGAGCGCCCACCTCCTTGTGGTCAATCTTTAACTCACTTCTTGGAAGTACCTGACCATCTCACCTCTGGGCCAGTGCATGTGGAGAGGTGGGGATGGGTAGGGGACCATCTCTGGCGTTCTGTTCTGGACATCCTGACTTGTAGACCTCTGCACAGGACTTCTTCATTTGTAGGGTCTCCAGCAAGGAAGGCAGGTTCCTTTAGGAGCATACCTGCTCTCAGAGCATTCCCACTTCTGGAGCATCCCTGCACCATCAGAGCCTCGGGAGGAGCTGTGGTGGGGTGGGCTCTAACTGCTAAGCTGCCTAGGTCTCTGGGAAAGGGAGCCAATCTCCAGGGTCCTGCCAGCTGTCTGGTAAAGCATGATACCTGCCTGTACTTTTCACCTTGCCTCAAGGTGCAGCTCCCAACCTTTGTGCCCTCCCCAGCCCAGATGGACTGCCATGGTGTACTGCCTGCCCAGAGATCTGTGTGCAGCTCCTGGAGTTGTATGGGTTTGCAGTGAGGCTTGGGGTACTAGTTGTGCCCTACCTGGGGAGCGACTGATGGAGCCAGCAGCTGGGCAGCACACAGCTGTGCCTCAGTTTCCCCAGCTGTGGGCTGGGGCCTACGCCCTCCCATTGATCTAAGTGTGATGAGGATGCTGTGTCCTGCTTTTTGTGGGTGGCTCTGGGAAGCTCTGGATGCTTACTCTAAAACAGCAAGCAGGACGGTGGGCAATATCCCCTCCCCCATCACTCACAGATCCCTGACAGAGAGTGCCCAGAAAAGTGCAGGGCAGTTCCAGGCACTGGATCAGTCCCTGTATGGACAGGCAAGGGATCCTTCTGTGGGGCCACAGGGGAGCCAAGAGGGTGAGACAGTCTTTTAAGGATGTTTTGTTCTCCTCAGGGTGCTTTGTTCTGGTTCCAGCAGTGCCAGTGGCTCCTGACTCCCAGGACTGCCTTGTTGGCACAACTGGGCAGCCTTTAGCCATATAGTTCCCAGCTTAGATGGGTTTCTGCCATCACTTCAGCCCACACAGGGCACATACTAGGGTGCTGCTCCTACCATGCTGCCAGGAGTTAAGGGCTGTGGGGGGTGTGTGTGGGGTGTGTTTCTGCCTGTCCCAGACAAACCCAGCGGCGCAGTGCCGTCGGCCAGCAGTCATGGGCAGGGGGGCCGGTGGAGCTGCGGAAGTGGCTCTTGGCTGCAGAAGCTCTTACCAAAATACCAAGGGGCAGTGATGGGGGGGGCTGGCGGGGGATTTTTCTGCCTGAATGACCTGGGAGAATCATGCCTGCCCCAGGAAAATGGGGCCAGAGAAAGGCAGCGCCAGGGAGAAGTGTCCACATAAGGGATTGTGACACTGGGGCAGGCCCTTGGGCATTGTCTCTGCCCTAAGCACCCTGCAACCCTTCTCAGGGACAAAGTAATGGGGGCTGGAAGACCCATTGCCATCCCCAGTGCGCCCATCCCCCCTGCCTCCCTAGTTCATCCCCAGCATCATCAGCCAACTGGGTGAGGACTGGGGTGCCAGAAGAGGTGAGAGTCCCACCGTGGGCCCTTTTTTTCCATTAACATATCTCCATGGGGCTGACAGTCTCCTCTGCCTGCCATGTAGGTTGCCAGGGGAGCAGCACTATGCAAGTGGCACAGGCCCTGGCATTTCCAGGATAGGGTGGTGGGTCCTGTTGTCCCATGTTTAGACTGCTGCAGGAGGCATAGGGACAGCATACCTGGGTCCAGACATCTTGCAGTGGCATGCAGATGGTTTGGGCTAAATGATCCATCTGGACCAGGGCATGGGGGGATGCTTGTGAAGGCACCTTGCAGAGTATCAGGGCACAGGAGGTGCCTGGCTGCTTGTGGGGTGGGACTGAAAACTGAGCTGGCAGGACTGCGGTCGTCAGGGCTGGCACAGTGTGGGATGTCTCTAGGCTTGCATCTGTTCTGGGGGGTACAGTCGGGTGCTGCCATTCCATGGATGGGGCATGTCTCGAGCTCCTAGGTATCTGGTGCAGAAGAGGATGGGGACATGCACTGGATGCTGCTGCATGGGGTCCAAGCACCCGCCCTGCACACGTGTGTTGTTCACGTGTGTGCCCACAGCCGCTGCTGCCCAGAACCCAGATGGTCGCCCGAAAGCGGTGGCCCGTCCCCCTGCCTTTGGCACACCATCACGCCTCGCTGGCACCTTGGCTGCACTCCTCAGCCGAGGCATGGGGCTGGGAGCAGCTGGGCCACCCTGAGCCTGGCTAGGGGCATGTCATGCCCTCCGTCCCATGGAACACAACACCCCACTGGAGTCCCACCCCACACTGAAAAGGGGGCAAGTGAGGAGACTATGGGGTGCCTGGTAGGAGAAGAATCATGGCACAGCCCTGCTGCCAGCCAGATGGTCCCCCATAGGGCAGTGACCTTGCGAGGGTTGCTGTAGAGACCCCACGATGTTGCCAATGGTATGACGTCAAGAGTGAAGTAGCATGCCACCAGGCGGGGGATGTGCCAACAAACCGGCTTGTCCCCGTGCCCCCATCCTAGAGCAGGGCCATGCCTGGTCCCTACGACCCTTGAGTAGGGGTCAGATAGCTATGTGGGTGATGGACACAGGGGCAGGAATGCATATGGGAGCTGGAGTGATGGTACATGGGAACGAGGGGCTCTGAGAGGACATGGCCCACTACCACATTCCAAACAGAGGTCCCAGCCCTGGCCAGACGGGCAGCAGTGCCTGTAGGGAAGGCAGAGGTGCCTGCTGGAGCGTGCGGGGCTGCCAGCAGCTGGACCTCACTAATGAGGCCTCATTAAGCAGGACA
Source organism: Eubucco bourcierii (assembly GCA_013396675.1). Lineage (NCBI taxonomy): Eukaryota > Metazoa > Chordata > Aves > Piciformes > Ramphastidae > Eubucco > Eubucco bourcierii. Next base: position 800,111 of record VWZE01010097.1, read on the forward strand.
GGGCTCAGCCCACTGTACAGCCTGCCCTGCCTGCACCTCGTAGGGAGGGCACCTGGCTTGTGAGGCCACAGCTTGTGAGGGCAGAAAAGAAGCACGGTGGTCCTTGTGGTGTGGGGCAGGCAGGGATGGTGCTGGGGCAGGTGGTGTGGTGGGCTGCCGGTGCTACTACTGGGCAGGTAGCAAGGGGCTGAGCCTGGCCAGGAGGCAGTGCCAAGTGCTGGAGGTAGTGGGTGGGAGGAGGTGGGCAGGCGGCTGCTGTGCTGGACCCCAAGGTACTAATGGAGCTAGGGACTCACTGAGCACTGAGCTGGCCAGCCTGGCCTCACAGTTGGCAGCTGGGGTCCCCTCAGCAGATCAGTGGGGAGATGAGAGCAGGGTCCGGAGAGCAGAGCAGGGGACCAAGCTAGATGGTGGCTGTGCCACAGCTGTCCACACCCTACCGTGGCTCTCTAAACTCCCTTGTACCAGCTCTGGGGCAGTGGCTTTGCAGGACTAAGCCACAACTGAATCTTTGTGCCAGTAGATGCTAAAGAAGCACCCCCAAGTCCTACAGCCTGTGATGTGGGGTGCTCCAAGGAAGGGAGGGCACAGTGTGGCACTACACCCATCCATAGCCTCAGCTATGTTAGAAGCAAGAAGGGATTGCCTTACAGTTGTGTGTTTGTTAATGCTCGAACCTACTGATTGCAAGAGAGGTGTACAGCCCCCTTTGCCTGGGAGTGCCCCTTTGTCTGTGCCCACACTGGCATGGCTTATACTGCCACCACCCAAACTGTGACAGATGCCCATGGCACGTCTCCGCTGGACCAGAGTAGTGGCAAATGTGGGGATGTCTAAGGATATGCTGGTGGGGTTGGCAGAACCAGAATAGGCAGGCTGAGTAGGTATGGCAGCCTCTATGGCAGGACTAGCACTTGTAGGTTCATTACCCCATGTGCTGAGCACAAGAAATGCAGGGGCTGATTATAGGGGTACCTCTCATACCCAATCGCCCAGGACCTGTGGACAGCCATCCCTCACCAAGCCACTTCATATGTGGGAACCTCCTCTCCAAGTCATCCCGTCCCTCTGTCCCCTGGGACAGCCCCCCCACCCCCCACCCCCAGGCTGGGCTTCCCTGGCCCGAGGCATCCTGTACCTCACTTCCCTACGCTAGAAGAGCTGCTCTTTTGGCAAACAATGTAATTTGCTTCTGTTCGTATCTTCTGACAGTCCCTGCCTTGCCCAGACATGACTCTGTCACCATCACCATGGCAAAGAGTAATGAAACATCAGGTTGATGACATCAGGGACCGATTGATACCCTGCACTGGCACTGCAGGAGGAGCCCTGGCACCCCATTAAGGGTTTGGGGAAAGATTTGGGAGTTCCATCAGTGGTTTAGGGCATGATAGATAAGACTTATGCTGCATAGAGTGTTTCTGCCAGGCTGAAACAGCCCTGTGGTGTCAATTTGAGTGGGGAGAAGAAAATGGGGAGGGACACCATGCTGGATATGCGTCCCACAGGGATACCCTCTCTCAGCATCAACCCTGCCATCACCACCACGAGCTTCCCAGACATAAATCAGGGCCACTTCGGGAAGTGGGGGGCATCCGGGCACCCCAGCCAAGCTGTCATTGTGTGAGGCAATGCTGCTTAGCATGAGAAAGGCTCTGGTGCCAGGCAGTGTGATGGATGATACTTGTTCTACTGAGCTAGGGAAGCTTTGGCCATGTGGGGAGGATGGTGGTTGGGTTGTCCCTGGGGAAGTGGGAGAAAGGATACCCTAGGCACCCTGAACAGCATGAGGGGTGCCCATGGCATCCTTTCTCCCTTTGATGTTTTCACCCATGCCAGACATCTTTTGAAGCTGCACAGAAGCACAGGCATGGAAAATGTGGGGTGTGGGAGCTGGAGTCCTCTGCCCCACCAGAGGCTACACCCTTGCTGAAAGGCAGCTTCACCTTTGCAACCCAGCTCTGTCCCAGCTCTACAGAAGGGAGGAGGGAGTCTGCCTGAACACCTGGGTTCTCCCTGTTCCCCCCACTTTTAGCATGTGGGTTTAGGAGGGCATTTATTGAATGTAAAGGACTGGGTGACCTTCCCGGATTGGGGAGAGGCGGGGTAGGAGCAAGCTGATGGGTGAGCAAGCGTTGGCGCACGTGTGTGTGCTTGAGCATGCATGGGCACACATGTGGCTGCCCCCTTATTAGGGACAAGCATGCCAAAGCCCTGCGCTGCAGGAAAGGGGAGGGCAGCAGAGGCCCAGCACTTTCATTGCACTGGTGCCAGGCAGCTCAAAACTGGGGTGCCCCACTGTGCATGAAAATGAAGCTGTGCCAGGGTCACCTAAGCAGAGGGATGGCCCTCTGGGTCCAAGACAGGGGTGAGGCTCCCTTTGGGCACTAATGCTCTGGGCTGAGCCAAGGCCATGTAATGTGTGTGTGTGTGTCCCAGATCCTTTGCCAGGGAGGCTGGAGCGTTGCCCCTGCTCCTGCTGGCCATGCTGCTCATTAAGAGCCTTGTTAGTATGAGCAGCTTAATCAGAGGCTTCCCAATCGGATCAGCCTGCTCGAGCAGGCAGTGTGCTCTAGTGTGGGGACAGTGCCAGTGTCTGTCCCCTCATCTTGGGGACCCCTCGGTCCTGCTGCCACTCAGCACCCTGCAATGAGAACCTCCTGCTGGGGGTCCTTGAGCACCCAGGGCTGCTGTGAGGTCATTTCTGATGGAGCTTTGCCCATAGGGTTGAAATAAGCATCCCCATGCCCTGGCTGTGCATGGCCAGCACATCATCCCTACAGCCCCACCTAAAGCACCCACCAATCCCCCCTCATCCCTCTTACCTAGCCCCATGCCCTGGCAGCCCCCCTGCAGACCCTGGCGCGTGTGGGCCTCACTCGCAGCAGATGGCTTTGTTTGGCAGCACGGTGCCGGAGTCGCCGGGCATCACGTCCCGGCTGTGCCGGCCCTAATCGAATGATACGGTTAGGTGCACCGCGCCTGCTGCCCGTGCCCTGCCAGCGTGAGCAGATCCAAAGCGACGGCTCCCATTTGTGGCCATCTCGCTGCCGGCGTCAGCCATGATGTGGGGCACATAGGGCAGGGGGAGAGGGGCAGCAGGGGAAGCGGCATGAATGAGGATGGGCGCAGGGGTGTCTGTGTTGGGGAGACTGGCACTGTGGTGCTCTGGCATGCTCCTAGGACTGTCCAGCACCCCATGCTGCTCCTGTAGGGTCATGGATGCCATTGGGCCATGGACCAATCAGCACCCTTAGCCATCCCACGCACTCATCAACTGGTCTCAAGTGGGGAAGGGAAAGATTAGGGTGCCCGTGGCATTCCAAAATGCCATTTGCCCTCAGCCCAGTCTGCTTGGCAGCATCCAGACAGGACATTAGTGTGAGCCCATGACCATGCTGGGACTGAACCATGGGGTGATAAGTGCCATCTCCACTGCGGGTGATGGGCACTCATCACCGTTGTTGTTGTCCCTGGTGTGAGCTCACATTGTGTGACAGCCTGCACAAAACACCCTTTCTTAGCCCTGTATGGCTCTCCCCTATGTCTCCTGCAGTGAGAGATGTCTGAGCACTTAGGCTGTCCCCACCAAGGAAACCCACCATGGGACTTCTCCTGTACTGTCCTTTCTGAGTGCTTAGACAGAGGGCGCCTTTCTCAGGATTAGGGTTGAGGGGCACCCAGCTACCTGCCTGTTGTTGTAGTCCCTGCACCCACTTCCCATTGAGGGAAAGAGGCCTTGCTTCACCCCGGGGGTCCCACCATTCCCCCCAGCCTTGGCAGTGGCCACCCAGCAGGGCCTCTCTTGCAGGGCACAGGGTTGGGGGGGACGACAGAACAGAGGCCCCTTTGTGCTCAGGCGCCGGGACCTGCTTTGTATGAGTTGCAGGCTCTTCCTTCACTGCAGCCGGGCTTGGGCAGAGCTATTCATCGTGGCGGGGGTGGGGGGGGACGGCCACCACTGCCCTCCCCCTCCCTGGCACTGCCTGTGTGTGGCGGGTGAGGGCTGGCATGAGGGAGGGATAGGGAAGGATGCCGAGGACCACCCGGCCCCAGTCGGCGGCTGTTGCCTGTCCGATGGGGCCAGCAGAGGCGTCCCCGGTTGACACACCCCACGGCATCTCTCTGCAGAACGGCACTGTGCCCGGGGAGCAGGGCAAACAGAACAAGAGCGTCAAACGCGGCAACTGGGGCAACCAGATCGAGTTCGTGCTGACCAGCGTGGGCTACGCCGTGGGGCTGGGCAACGTTTGGCGCTTCCCGTACCTCTGCTACCGCAATGGGGGAGGTGGGTGTCAGGGGGGTGGGGGTGATGGGAGGCATGCACCATGGCCGTGCGTGGTGCTTGCCGGCCCCTGGCTTGCCAGGACGGTGCAGGGCACAGGGAGCACAACTATGCCCTGCCCAGGGTCACTGCCCATTCTCACCCTCTGGTTCTTGCCCGCCAGGTGCCTTCATGTTCCCCTACTTCATCATGCTGGTGTTTTGTGGCATACCCCTGTTCTTCATGGAGCTCTCCTTTGGACAGTTTGCCAGCCAGGGCTGCCTTGGCGTGTGGAGGGTCAGCCCCATGTTCAAAGGTAAGGAGCTGGCCGTTCCCACGGGCACATGCAGTTACGGGAAACCCACTAGCGCAGCCTTCAGCACGTGGTGCAGCCCCTCTCCTCCCCTCCCCCCCACCTCTGGCACATCACACAGGCCCGTGCAGACACCTGTGGCTCTTGCAGCCCCACACACGCATGCCTTGCACATGCATCACTGCCTGCATAGAACGGGTCCCCTGTGCACATGCCCACCCCAGGCTGCACTACCCTGCACATACAGCCTGTCTGGCATACCCTGCACGCGTTACACATGTCCCTGCACACGCGATGCATCTCCTGCGCATACCCCAGCCCTTCACTGGCATCCACTGCAGGCATTACACACACATCCCTGCACATGCCACACGTGTCCCCAGTGCATCATTCCTGCAGAGGACACACAGGTCCCCTGAACATAGAGTGGGTGCCCGTGGCCCCTCCTGTTGTGGGCACATGCCTGTGGTCCTCTCCCTGCACCACAGACAGTGGGTGCTGTGCCCATGTGTGTGGGTGCTAGCAGTGCTTGGAGCTTGCCCTGCTGTGGCTGGATCCTGCTCCAGATGCATGTCCTGGTGTGCTTCCATGCTGCCAGCTCTCCTGGCATATGTCTGCATGCAGCCTGCTGGGTGACGTGCCCATGTCATGTCTGAAGGTGAATAGCCCATACTCACCTACATGCTCTGCATTGTATCATGCTCAGACTGAGGTGCTTTTTCGCATGATTATGTGGCCTTTGTCACATACCACCAGGCAGCTGTATCCCTAAAGTAACTATATTCAGGAGACATGTCCAGATAGTGGTTTGCTAGGGCCGCAGATGGGTTTGCCTCCAGCCTTGTATTCCCTCTGTATTGCTGCATGTCCCAGGGGACTCTCAGCACCACTGGCCTTGCTTGGATGTGCAGGATCCCACGCACAGCACTCCTTGTCCCAGCATACCACCAGGCAGGCCATGAGCAACAGTGTGGCTGCATAGCTGCTACACAAAATGCTGCCCATTTCCCCCGCCAAACCCCCTTGTGCTGTGTGCCATGCTGTGCTGCACCATGCCGCTCACCCCTCCCTGGTGCTGTTCCCAGGCGTGGGCTACGGGATGATGGTGGTGTCCACGTACATCGGGATCTACTACAACGTGGTGATCTGTATTGCCTTCTACTACTTCTTTGTGTCCATGACGCGTGTGCTGCCCTGGACATACTGCAGCAACCCGTGGAACACACCTGACTGTGTGGGTGTGCTGGACAGGAACATTTCCAGCCGTGCTGCCCTCAACCTCACCCACCTCCTCAACACCACCCAGAAGCGCACCAGCCCTAGCGAGGAATANCTGCTGACACTAGCTGTCTCCATGTAGGAGGTATGTGCTGGACCTGTCAGATGACATCGGGAACCTGGGCGAGGTGCGGTTGCCCCTCTTGGGGTGCCTTGGTGTCTCCTGGGTTGTTGTCTTCCTCTGCCTCATCAAGGGTGTCAAGTCCTCAGGGAAGGTGGGTATGCCCCATCTAGCCATAGCCCCTTCCCTACTGGAAATGCACCTCTCATTGTCAAGGTGGCCCCACTCCTTCTGGACACAGCCCCTCCCCTTTTAGGAGTGGTCTCAGCCTTCTGTACTTGCTCCTCCCATGCTGGGAACAGACACACCTCTTGTTACCTCACCACACCCCTCCTGGCCACAGCTCCTCCCATGTAGCTATGGCCCCACCTTCTCTGACCACAGCTCCTCATCCTGAGCCATGCCCTTTCCTGCTGGACCACTGCTCCACACTCTGGACCGAAGCTCCTCTCTACTCCATAGCCCCATCCCTGTCCCAGGTCACATCCTTTGTCCGTAGCCCTGTCCCACTGAGGTGATGCCCTGCAGGTGGTGTACTTCACGGCCACCTTCCCCTACGTGGTGCTCACTATCCTCTTCGTGCGTGGTATCACGCTGGATGGGGCCCTCACTGGCATCATGTACTACCTGACGCCCCAATGGGACAAAATCCTTAACGCCAAGGTGAGTGGGTATGAGGAATGGCAGGTGGTTGGGGGACAATGGTACTGTGGGGTGCAGCACTGACCACTGCACCACTGCAGGTGTGGGGTGATGCAGCCTCGCAGATCTTCTACTCACTGGGCTGTGCCTGGGGTGGGCTCATCACCATGGCCTCCTACAACAAGTTCCACAACAACTGCTACCGGTGAGCACCTAGCTGCAGTCCCCTTTCCCTTCAAGGCCATCCAGGCCTGCTACCAGTCCTGACCCTTCTCCCCACAGGGACAGCATCATAATCAGCATCACCAACTGCGCCACTAGTGTCTATGCTGGCTTTGTCATCTTTTCCATCCTGGGCTTCATGGCCAACCACTTGGGCGTGGATGTCTCCAAGGTGGCTGACCACGGTCCTGGTCTGGCCTTTGTTGCCTACCCTGAAGCTCTCACCCTACTCCCCATATCGCCCCTCTGGTCCATCCTCTTCTTCTTCATGCTCATCCTCCTAGGGCTGGGCACACAGGTAAGTCATGGTGTAACAGTGTTGTGGGGCTGAAGTGGCATGATGGGGCCAAGGTGGTGACATGCTGCCGCCTCACATGCAGTTCTGCCTGCTGGAGACGCTGGTCACAGCCATCGTAGATGAGGTGGGCAACGAGTGGATTATCCGCCGGAAGACCTTTGTGACACTGGGGGTGGCCGTGGCAGGCTTCCTGCTGGGTGTCCCACTCACCACGCAGGTAGGTGACCAGGGCACAGCCAACATGCCACAATGACACCATCACCTATGCCCACATTTTTGCCATGACCACCCTGGTGGTGGTGGTGGTGGTGGTGACACCCAGGGCCTGATGTTGCCTTGCCAGCACTGGCGATAGTATCCAGACTAAGAGTCGCCATGCCAACCCTGGTATTGGGCATTGCCATGCCAACCACGATGGTGGCATCCGGGCTGGTTTTGGCCATGCCAGCCTTGGCAGAATGCCTGTGCTGTTGCCCTGCCAACAGCAGCAGTACTGCTAAGGCAGCTGTGCCAATGGGTCCCTCTTGTAGGCGGGCATCTACTGGCTCCTGCTGATGGACAACTACGCTGCTAGCTTCTCCTTGGTCGTCATCTCTTGCATCATGTGTGTGGCCATCATGTATATCTACGGTAAGTGCAACCACCTATGGCCAACAAGCTGGCAGGGCTGACCCAGCCAACCAGTGGGGAAGGGGGCGTGCTAACTTCTAGGCAGTCAGCAGTTTGCTAACTGGAAAGGCTACTGGCCAGTCAGGGCAGCTGCAACCTTAGGAGCTTGGTGGGTGCCACCACCCACCGGAGTCTGAAGCTGGTGCTGGGCAGAGGTGGGAAAGGGCTGGTAGTCCTGCCAGGGCCCCAGCCCAGACATGCTGGGACTGATGCACACTTGACTCCTTAGGGCACCGCAACTACTTTAAGGACATTGAGATGATGCTGGGCTTCCCACCTCCACTCTTCTTCCAGATCTGCTGGCGTTTCATCTCACCTGCCATCATCTTTGTGAGCATTGCAGCCATGGGGCACGGGAGCTTGGGAGGAGGGGACAAAGAGCCTGCTTAGGCACCCTACTTGCTTGCCCTGGGGAGGGGAGTGCTGGACTGCCTGGGGGAAGCAGGCAGAGCAGGCTGGCTGCTCCTCAATGGCTGAAACTGGCCTGTCCCTCTCCAGTTCATCCTGGTCTTCACAGTGATCCAGTACCGGCCAATCTCCTATAATGACTACGTCTACCCAACCTGGGCTATCAGCATCGGCTTCCTCATGGCACTCTCCTCTGTCATCTGCATCCCCATTTATGCCATCTACAAAGTGTGCCGCTCTGAGGGGGACACACTGTTGGAGGTGGGTGGCTAGGGACTAGACCCCATTGTCCATGTCCCACCTGGGACCGCCTGCAAGGCTGTCCCCTGCCTACTGGAGCTGTCAGCACCCTTCAGCAGCTGTGTGCAGGCAGCATCTGTGTGCAGGCAGCATCTGTGGGGCACACGATCTCTGGCCACTCCTGGAATCTGCTGGCATGTTGGAGGAGGCTGGGGCAGAGGAGTACGGTAGTGCTAACCCTGTCCCCATCCTCTTCTCTCTGTCTCTGTCTCTGTCTCTCTCTCTCTCTCTCTCTCTAGCGCTTGAAAAATGCTACAAAGGCGAGCAAGGACTGGGGCCCAGCGCTGCCAGAGCACCGCAGCGGGCGCTACGCCTCAGCGTTCAGCCCCTCTACAGAGTCCCACCTGGAGGTGCAGCCCTTACAGCCGGAAAAGGGCCGCAGCGATGCAGCAGCTGCCTCCCCCGTGCAGGGTAGCAACGGCTCAGCCCACAGCCAGGACTCGAGACTGTGACCCCTCGCTGTCCCTGCACCCCCTCTAACCTTTCCTGCGCGGTGACATTTTTGCACCTTCCGCTGGCGGAGCCTGGCTCCGGGCTGCACCGGACCGCGGGGGGCTCTCAGCGCCTGTCCCCGAGACCCCCCCACCTCCTCGCCGGTTAACCTCCCTTGCCATCCCACCCCTCCACACACACACAGACACAGACACACACACACCCCCGTGGCGTTCGTTAACCCTCGTGTTTACAGTAACCTTTGTGCGCAACGCTGGGACAAGAGAGGAGGGGGCACAGCCCCGGGAGGGCCGGGAGCCAGAGGCACTTTGCAGGGGTCCTGCCTCGAGGGGATGCACTGGATGGGGGAGTGGGATGTCCCCCAGCTCTTGTGCCCCCTAACAGCTTGCCCCACCACGAGGCACCCTTCTGGCCTAGCCATGGGGAGGGTGTGGGGTGGGACCAGGGCTGGGGCACGCCAAGACTGCCCACAGCTGCCCCCAGCTGTGTGTGCACAGGGCTGTTGTGGCAGACGTTGGCACTGCAGGGACTCCCAGTCCGGGTGGGCACCTGCTGTGGTTCAGAGTCTCCAGGCTCCCATAGATGTGGCTAGGGATGGTGCCAGGCACCAGGCCAGCAAGGGGAGATGGGGACAAGCATGCTGCCTGCAAGGGCAGCAAGATCTCATGGCACAAGACACAAGCACTTAGAGCGTATGTGTGCATGTGTGTCCCTCACATACACAGTATGGGCATATATGTGGCACACATAGGCATACACATATGCACGGTACCCTAGGGCTGTGCAGGTGGCGAGCTGGTATTCCTCACCCCACCTCCCATGCACCCCTCCACCCTGCAGCCCCATTGGGGGACTGTGGGTACCAGCCTGGGCGGCACAGTTGTAAACTGTGGGCACAACCCAGTGCTGCTGCCTGCCTGTGTCAGGGCAGGAGGCTGGGGGACACTTAAGCCTGGCCAGTGGGTGACTGGGCAGGGCAAGGGTCAAGCTTTCCCTGGTAGCTTCGGCATGGGCACAGGGTGACGTCCCATGGTGCTAAGGGGGAAGCAGGATGTATACCAACATCTACCCTGGTGAGGTACCAGCAGAGACGCAGGGGCCTGCACCAGCTCGCTCTCTCTGAGCCATCTGGGGACGCTTGGTCCCCAACCAGTATTAGTGGAGCAGGATGCACTGGCAAAGGCCAGGCACTTTTAAATCTGTCTTCCAGCTCCAGCAAAAAGGCTTGGAGCTCTTGATTTGGGGTGGAATGGGTGAGACTCTTCCCACCTCACTGCTCTCCCAGCCAGTATCCTGCATTCCCCATGGTACAGCCCCAAGGCTGACACAAGGACAATGGCACAGCTTGGCACCGTGGTGGGAGGGAATGGGCAGTGGGTGCTGACCCTTGACAGGATGTTCCAGCTCCCCCGTCCCGAGCCCCTCGCTGTGCTGCAGTGAGGGGCACAAGTTCCTGCATGGTGCCCATGCCCTGCCCCACGTGTCACGCCACTACTCTTCACCTCTAATTGTTAGCAATAACGCGCGCGTCCCTGGGCAGCGCTACCTGTGCCAGTGAATCTCCCGGTGTAGAGTTCTAAAGTATCTTAGATTTTAATGAAATTTATATTCCTGAGGCCATGTCCTGCTTGTGTCCTTCTTTGGGAACCCTGGGAGTAGGGGGAATTGGGAGAGTAGGGAACTGCTGTATCTGCCTTTCACCCTTCAACGGCCTGAGCTGGCATTGGTCAGTCAGGCTGCGTGCTGAGGAATGTGCTACTTGGACCTACAAAACCAACTGGAGCGGGGACAGAGGCTCATCCCTGCTCCCAGGGGAGAGCATTGTCCCCAAGGAAGGGTGGGCAGCAAGTGTCCATGGCATAGTGAGGCTGGTCAGCTCTGCCCCATGCATGCCCTGGGCATGTCATCCTAGCTGGATGCTGAAACTGCCCATCTGATGGTGATTCCCCCACTGCCAGACCCCACAAACCTTTGAAACTTTTATTAAATACAAAAACCTCGGTCTCTGTGACCAAACGCTGCATTCAACGTATGCTCAAAAAAAGGGTCAGACATTCAAATGTACAAAAGTAGCCGGGGCCCCCCTGCTCTGCCGTGCTGCCCTGCTCCCAGCCCTACTGGTACCAGGCCCTCCAAGGGGATGTTGAGGGGTCCATGGGCTCCCAGTCCCATGAAGGGACATGGGATGCCCACTCTGCACAGCCTCAGCCTCTCCTGCTTGCAGTCCCCCTGCCCCAGGCCTGCAGGGGAGAAAGATAAGGGGGAGAGCCCAGTGACCCCCAGTGAGTGCCTGTGGAGCACTCACTACTGGAAAGAGCCATGGGGCAGCCCTGCCCTGCACCAACCCCCACCAAAAGCTCCATTCCCCTCACTTCCCTCTCCTGAAGTGGGGAGGGCAGATGCACACATGGGTACACACACTCAAATTATCTGCCTTTGGGGAGGAGATACAGGATACAGCAGCCACTTCCAGCCCTGGGGAAACTGAGGCACAGAGAGAGGCATTTGCTAACCAGAGGTCTCTGTTTGGCAGAGCTGAGACAAGACCCAGCTCTGAGCACCAGACTAAAGCAGAGGAAGACAGCGAGCCACATCTGCGTACCTAGCAGCATGGGCAGCGCCTCACTAGGGCAGCAACGTTGCCCTGATCCTTCCCTGCTTAGGGGGGCCCATGCTGCTCTCACCCTTGGGCAGGGCAGCAGCCACTCCAGCACTGATGAAGGGTGAAGCCTGCACCCTGCTTCTTGCAGCGCTAGTCAGGGACCCCCCTTCCCAGCTCTTCCAGAGCAGTGGGATCTCACCCTCCCTGCCTGGGGTGCAGACAGGAGCTGGCATGGGCAGAAGGCTCCTCGCCAGAGCTGAAGATGCCCCCTCCCTCTGTGCCAGGAGCTGCATGTGGGGCAGCCAGGCTCATCTGCCAACACACCAATATGGGGCGGGAGTTCTGCAAACACACTGGTGGGGACAAAGGGGACATAGAAGTCCTGGGGACTGAGGGGCTGGGAGGCAGCTGTCTCCAAAGGCAGCAGAGTAGGCAGAAAACATCCCCATCCAGTCCTGGCTCTTGAGGAGCTGGGGCAAAACCTGGTGTGCCCAGCTAGCCTGGACACAGCTGGGTCTCAGCGGGTCTGTTGGCAGGGCAACTGCTAGCCCCGGGCTAGGCGCGGGGGTGGCCTGCCGATCTCCACGGTGATGTTGGTATACATGGGCTGGCGAGAGACCTCCACCAGCCGGTACTGCAGTGAACTGATCCCATCCCGCTTCATCGTCATTTTGGTGTTCTGGATCTTGGTGAATCTGGTGGAAAGGGGAGTGGGATGACGCAGAGTGGTGGGGGAGATGGGGAAGGGTGATTGCCATGGTGCTAGCAGTGCCATGGATTTCCAAGGGGGCAAGCAGAGCAGGGCAGCCAGTGGCCCTGTGATCAGCCAGGGTCCCAGCTGCCCTGTACCCTGTGGCTCACTCACCTCTGCGGGTTGGGTTCATTGTGTTTGTCACGTTCGTGCTTGATCATGCGGTACCTGCCAATGCGGATGTCGGGCCTCGACACCTTCATGCCATTCAGGGAGATGCTGGGGACAGAGAGCAGAGAGGGATCAGCATGCAGGCACCAGGGTGTTCCATTCCCTGTTCCAGAGACCACCAGGATCAGCCTGTCCTGGGCTAAATATGCCTGTGCCAAGGCAAGATGAACATTGCCAGGCCATGGCAGGGCCAGTACCATGACCAAGAGTGCCACATTGCCCATGGCGGAGTGTGTCTAGAGTACCACCCCCACCCAGCAACTTTCAGCTCTGCAGGTCAGCAGCTGTGCTCAGCCTGTGCTGAGCACACACCACCATCACTCCCTCCCACCCTCCCTCTGCATCCCCTGCCCTTTACATTCTCCAAATGCCGGTGCCTGGCCCTTCCCTTGAGGCCCTCCTCAAACATTAAGGGCTGCCTGAAGCTCTCCTAGACCTCCAAATGCTGCTTCTTCCGCACCCTGAGCCCCCCCTGGATGGAAATCACAAACGCGACACCTGCCCACAGCACCTATAAGGGGTGTTTTGTTCACTCAGCCATTTCAGGCTGTTTGTGCACCACAGGCCACATGCTACTCCCATGGGCACCACCAGGGAGAAACCCACAGAAGATGAAGCAGCAGCTGTCCAGTTCTGGCACTCAGCATGGGGTGCATGCAGGGGGAATCAGTTCTGGTACCAGACACAGGGTGTGTGCATTTGGCTTCAGCACCCAGCACAGAGTGCATGTAAGGTGATTCATTTCTGACACCCAATGCAGGGTGCACGCAGGGGCACTTGGCTCTGGCACCCAACCTGGGGTGTGTTGAGAGGAATTCAGCTCCAGCTCAGCACATGGCTGTGCTGCGGCCTGCCGGTTGCAGGCAGAAATGCCTATCTGGCTGCTGTGCAGTCACCAGTGAGACACTTCCAAGTTTTTTATCACAGCCCTGGACGCTTCCAAGTTTAGCATCCTAGCCCCAGCCTGGAGCGGAGCCTGCAGGCACACTGCCCTGCTGGCACAGCTCATACAATGGTGGGAGGGGGACTGGTCCCATTGCACCGGCAGGGTTCATCCACAAGGAAGGCATGTGTATGCTCCTCATTCTCCAAACACCCTGGGAAGGACCAGTTTGATCTGCAAGGGTCATCAACCCTCAAGCTGGAGGGCAATTCAATCCCTTGCACCAAGTGGCACAATCTGTGCATGTCCCTCGCAAAATGGGGCACCTTGGCACTGGGTAAGAATGCCAGGTCAGTGCTCATCAGGGGACCCTCCAGCATACCTCAACCATCCAGCACTGGGAAAGGGTTGACACCTACCGGTTAAAGATGTCATCATCCTCTCCTCCCCAGCCCCAGTATTCATTGGGAAAGCCATTGATCTTCAGGAACTGAGATTTGCTCAGCCCAGAGACGCCACCAAAGTAGCCAGCATAGGGAAGCCTGTAGGGTGACAGTAAACAGATAAGGCTCAGGGACACGCAAGGATCAGGGTCAACCCCACAAGGATGTCCAAAGACAAGCATTAGCTGGCCCATCCTCCTACATCATCCTCCTACCGAGGCTCTTTACCCTCTCCCATCCCATGTCTGCAATACGAGCTAGTGGCCCTGCATATGCCCCAGATGACAATTGATGCTGGTGGCACCAGTGTCATTCCATCCAGGTCACCCCAACCCTGTCCAAGTGTAAACACCTCAGCCCTCCAATGCACCCACCTGAACCCAAACTTGTCCATGCCAACGGCAAAGTGCCGCGGCTGCTCATAACAGCGATAGAGGTTGCGGTCATCCATAGGAATGAGGTCCACATCACTGAAGATGAAGCAGTCATAATCCTCGTCGTCCTTGAGTGCCTCCAGGAACCCCACATTCAGCAGCTTGGCCCGGTTGAAGGTGTCCTCACCAAACTGCAGGGCAGAGCTCAGTGATGCTTGCCTGCCCAACCTGGTCTTGTCATCCCATTTCCCCTGACCCCCTCACCTGGTTGATGATGTAGATGCCATAAGCCACCTTCTGACGGCGCAGGATGGGGTGCAGGTAGTGCAGCCAGTATTTAAGGTGGTGCTCGCGGTGCCGGAAAGGGATGAGAATGGCCACCTTCTGCCGGGGCAGGCAGTCTGGAGGCGTGTACTTGCCACCCTGACGCACGTCAGGGTTTTCCCGCTGCACCCGCTCCATGCTCATGGGAGAGCTGAACTCGATGAGCAGGCGCCCAACTGTAAGAGGGAGGGAAGGGTGATACCCACAGGACAGGACATGGTCAGAGTCATGGCCACCTGCTGCTCCCAACCAAGCCAGCAGAGCAAACAGACGGGACACCTGCAAAGGGCACCAGCACTGATGAGAGCAGAGGATGCCCTAAACTTTTCTCTAACAGGGGTAGAGAGACTTGGCAAGCCACTAATAAAACCTGAAATCTGCTCTTCCAGATTGGACTTCCTCCACTGCCCCACCTCTGGGACCACCAGGAAGCCATGCCCAGGGAACAAGGATGACACCCACCTCAGCCCTGTACTGGGAGACAGAGACCAACTCAACCCACACACTCACCCCATATGTCTCACCTAAGCCAGGAGGTGTCTCCTGGCAGGGTTGCAAGGGCTTCTCAGTGGCAGACTGATTGGTGCTGGGCTTGGTGCTGGGGGATGGAGCCTCAGCACCAGCCAGCCCATAGCTGGGGACGGTGCTATTGGGGCGGGATGAGTTGGAGTTGGGGTGGGCACGCGAGGCATTCCTGGCATTGAAGCGGCTGAAGAAGTCCAGGTGCTGCGCGTAGACATCAAAGTAGAGGATCATGATGATGACAAAGTGGAGCAGGCAGAGCAGCAGCACGGCCTTGCAAATCCTTTCCAGGGTCACCCCCAAGAGCAGCCTGGTCATCTTCTGGGCACAGGTAGGTGGACATGTGCGCTCAGTGGGGCAGTGGGGCGGCTCCAGCCACGGTCCAAATCCTGCTGAGACACCCCACACTCAGGACATTGCCAGCCTGAGCTCCTAACACCAGCAAAAACAACACTGGGACAGAAGAAGCAGCATAAGGTCTGATGCAGAAGTGATAGGCCCACAGGTCAAACAGCCAGACAGCACCTGGGGATTGCTGTGCTCAGACCCCTGCTCTGAAGGCACAACCACGAAGACATGAAATGTTCGCAGCCTCACACAGCAAATCTCTTTCCTGCTTTCTATGGCCAAGGCCAAGACCAGACCCTCTCCCCATCCCCGTTGTCCACCCCCAGCAGGGGATGAGCATAAACCCATGGGTTATGCCACAAAGGGCTCCCATGAAGGCTACAGGCCCTCGGAAGAGGTACAGAGAAAGCACACTCTCAAAAAATGTGGCCAGTTTGGGGTGTTCCAAAGGCACTGTGGGGATCCCCACTCGGCATCCCTTTCTAAAGCACCTCATTTCTCTGCTTCACATCCCACTGCCTCTGCAGTTCTGCATCCCAGCAGTGGTGGCAAAGCAGAGTCAGAAGGGATCACTGTGCCATCAGGACCCTCCTGAGGGCAACCAGTGGGGTGAGCAGCTGCACAGCAGATGCTGAGCTGAGCAGTATGTTCTGGCCACTGGGGCTGTGGTCCCTGCCATGTCCAGGGGAGTCCAGCTTACAGCCACCGGTGTAGGTCTTCTCTCCTCCTGCTGCCATTGGTAAGGTGCCCTGGGATGCTGAGAGCCTCTGGGAGCCAGGGTCTCTATATCTCCCACACGACACGTGGAGCTGGGCCAGTCCTGTCTGAAAGCAGCTGGGAGAGTCACCGGAGAGCCCCAGATGAGCCAAACTGTCTGTCCCTCCCTAGTTCCACCACTGTCAGGACTCAGGTTGCAGCATGGTCATGCGCCTCAGTTCCTGCCCTGGACCCTGAATCAGTCCCTGTCCTGAGGGAAGCTGCTAGGGCACAGCAAGGAAACTGCGAAGAACAGGTCTGAGGGCTTGCAAGGCCTTAGGGACCCTAGGCCAGCCCAGTGCTGCTGCAAGGACCCTAGGGAGAGCCTGTCGGGTTGGGAGCTGCAGTAGGACCCCTTGGCAAGAGTGCAGCTAGGATCCAAGAATACTGGCAATTGGCCCAGAACCTGGGGACACCCACCAGCAGCTGCCAGCCCTGGCCAGTTGAGCCACCCTAGGGAGCTACAGGGCAAGACTGATGGCAGCACAGGTGCTGGGAGTGGGGATCAGAGCTGAGGTCTGAAGTATGGTTTCTGCCCGACCCTGCTCTGACTGCCCCCTCCCAGCCACAGGGCAGAATCCATCAGGCAGCAGGGTGATGGCTGGAGCCCATTCCAGGCAGGGACATGCTGGAAAAGGCTCTAAGCTTGATGTCCCGATTGTGTGCACCCTCCTCCTCTCTGCAGGACATACCGTGGGATCCCCATGGGCAGGAGTCTCCTGGCACAGGCCAGCACCCCTACCCCTCATCGCATTCTCTTCTAGAAAATTGGCCTGTGGAAAAGAGCCAGCTTTGCCATTATCTCCCAAGCCTTCTCATGGCCACAGTGCCCTGTCACCCATACAGCCCATGACGTAAGGACCTGCCTACCCCTAGTGCCTGCCAGAAATCCTCCTCAAAAACCCTCGCAGCAGGCTCCAGCACATGGAGCAGCAGTGTCTCAACAGTCAGGCGGGGAGGTGCTAGGGACAAATGACAGCGAGTTTTACGGACCCGTTTGCAGGGCGGTGCACAAGGTGCGTAAAGTGCAGTGCTCACCGGGAACAAAAGCGAAGGCACAAAATGCCACAAACACGAGTGGGCTTAAAACCGCCCGCTAAGCAGGGAGGGCTATGAATTATGATGTAATCTCCCCTCCACCACAGCACCTTCACAGAGTGTGAGAGGCCGAAAGCAACCTGGAGTTGGGGAACTAGCATCCAGGGACTCATCCTGGTGTGGTGGATGCCGCGGGGCTGGTGATGCTAGTCCCTATGAACGCACACAGGGAGTCGGTGGCCGCAGGGCCACTGGCTTCCCCTGTGCCCCTCTTTTCCAGGCCAATGGCAAGCGAGGGGACATACTCAACACGACAACCCCCCCGACTGTTCCCAGTCCTCGACACATACGAAAACTTATCTAAAAATGTGGAACACCCTCGAAAACAGGCTTTTTCCCGAATCAGGGATGTGCCATCCATAAGTGACCAAGATCGCACTGCCTAGGTCGCATCCTCGGCTCCCCCAGACCCAGCCAGGCCTGTCCGCGCCGTTCAACTCACCGCGGCCTCGGGGGCTGCCGCGCCGCCCCGGCGTCGGTCAGCGGCCCCCACCGCCACCTCCTCCTCCTCTTGCTCTTCCTTCTCTTCCTCCTCCAGCCCCGGCCGCCGACCCGCGGGCTCCCATGCCCNTCCGGGGCCGTGCGAACGCCGGGCCAGGGCAAGCCCGTCGAGGCCCAGGATTCCCCGGGCGCGGACTCCGCTGCCCGCAGACCCTCTGCCCGCGATGCTCGATGCGGCCCCCGCTCCGCCCCGGTATGCTCGGCCTTGGCCCCAGGAACCCTTCAGGCGGCCCTCGGGACAGGGTCTCTCGATGTTTCTTTCTCCCCTCCTTTCTGCTGCGTTTCAGTTAGTGCTTTCAGGAACCCATCCAGGGCAATTGCCTCGACCCCGAGCCAGTTCAGTGCCTGTCGCAACCTATTTGTGGCTTCTTTCTAGGGCCCGCATCCACCTTCCATGTTTCATTGCTAGGAAACACAAAAACTTCACTCTCCCTCTCAAAACGGTGTCACCAAAAGATCTTGTGCTGGTGTCTCTGTGAGTTTGGCTCAGCACAAGTAGTTTTTGCACTATCTTCAGCCTTTCCCTTCTTGCCAGCCAACCCATGGCATTTGTGTTCACTGTGAGCAGCTTGTCCACCCAGGCTTCCCCCTTGTACCTTGTGCCTGGCTGCACACCTGAGCAAGGGTTTTCCCTTTGCCCCATAGCAGCTCACTTCAGAGGATAATCTTAAAACAGAGATCAGAGCAGCACCCAATCAACCTAGCCCAGCCCTGCTCCACCCCTGTAAGCAAGCCCTGCTGAAAGCCATCCAATTTCTGCCTCAACTTCTTGGTTCAGCTCTTGGGCAGGCAACATTTCCCCCATAAGTACTTACACGCAGTCACCAAATTGTCTTCCAACTCTTCACTGCTGCTCCCAAGTGAGAGAAGGTGCAAGATTCCGGAACCTCAGTTAAGCTTTTGCTCCATGCTTGAGCAGCAGGTATTGAGCACACCCAAGTCCTAGAACCCAAGCACACACACCTAGAACAAGGAAGTGCAGGGTATGCTCACCTCACTGCTATCAGGTGCAGGACACAAGACATGAGCTGCCTCAGCCACCATTAAGACTACCCGTGGTGGGTACTGAGTCCTCACAAATTATCTGTGGGTAAGTCTACAGCCCCTGTCAAACCCACCATATGCACAGATAAGATTTGGGGAACAGAAAAGGTCCTCTCAGAGGGAGATTCCTGAATTTCTATAAAGCCAAGGCAGGGCAGGGAAACAGCCATCCCTGAAGGGTAAGTCTTTCAAGACACTTGTTAAGTAGGAGGAAAATTAACTTGTGGAACTTCTCTACCACCAGTGTAGGATCTCTAAAAACAGGTGTCTCCTTCCTAAATGCAGCCCCATGTATTTGGCATAGGCCCGACAAGATGGCCCTGCCATTTCAAAGCTTCAGATGCTTCTGGGCTGCAGCACTGGCAGTGCCAGGGAACAAAGGTACAGCTCTCCTGCAGGACAAGTAAAAGTCTGCCCACAATCTTCCCAAGCAGGCAGAGCCCAGCTGGTGTCTCTGTTTTCACATGGGGCACACAGAGTTCCTCTCACAGTCTCCAGCCCAAAAGGCAAGCCAGCACAGCTAGTGGCAGCACTGGCTTGGTTTGCTCCAGCAGTCTTTCCACACCCACAGCTGAAATGCAGTGTATTCTCAAAATACAAGACATTGTGGAGCACACTTGGGAGACCAACACAACTCCCAGGCCATGCAGAGGTACATGTCTTAGTCCAAGGGCAAAAATCAGCACGTGTGAGCCCACCTGGGGCTCCATCAGCCCCATCAGTGTCTCAGTCTGTGACATCCAGGTGGGAAGCAAGATGGGCAGTTCCAGGTGTGAATCTGCTTAGATACAGAACTAACAGCACCAGGGAATTGATTCTTCTTCCCCTACAAAAGTGTACTGGCAGCATAGGACGGATGAAGACCTTGTGCTGGATACAGCAGACTGCAGCAGCATTGGCTCCAGGCTCTCTGCAGAGTGGAGGCAGGACCTTGTTCTTCCCTTCCCCCAAGCAGCAGATGAGCCCAGCTGTCCACAGCCGGCTTCCCCATGCTGCACTCACCACGGCCAGGCAGAGGAGAGCAGAGTCAGCACATAACACCCCCACCCCTGGGACCTCTGCCAGGGCCCCCGGGACAGTGGGGCACTGCAGACTAGAGTTCTGGCACACAGCAGCACCCAGGGGGGCTGCTGGCTGAAGACATCCTCATAAGGAACAAAGCTTTCTTCCTCTGCACATTTGGTGCTCCCCAGCTGCACAATGGGACTATGGACACTGGAACACTCCTTCTGTTTAACTACCTAGATTGGAGCCAAAAGGCCAAAATCTGCTTGTGCCTGTGCCTCCAGTATGCCTAGTGAGGAACAGTGCCAGCAGTGGTAAAAGCCTGGCAGATGCAGCATGGAGCTACCAGTTACCTGTTCCTGCAGCCTCCTACCTGCTCTGGGTAGATGTTCTCAGCTCAGAGGCTGGCCTCTTGCAGGCTGAGCAGGCAGCACGGTTAACCTCACAGAGGAAGGACATCAGCAAGCTTCTGGCGCAGGAAACGGACTTTGCCAGAGGCACAGAGGGGAATCTCTGAACATAGGGTCAGCCTTTGCTCTCTGCAAGCCTCCCTGACATGTGCAGGGCAGAGGAAGAGCTGCATCCTTGGACAAGAACCATATTTATTTCACAGACACAAAATTGCACTGGTAGTTGATTCTATGCAGACCGGGGACACACAGCAGCAGGCCACAGGGGCTGGGCCAGGCTGCTGAGGGCAAAATTCACACAGAGAAATTTGTTTCTTCTAAGGGGCCGACAGATTGGTGGGTAGGGGCTTTACACAGCCAGGCTCCCGCTCCACTGCCAGGCAGCTCCCGCCTCAGTCAAGGACAGAAACATTAAATAAGTATATACAGCACCTCCTGGGGCGGGCTGGAACAGGCTGGGTGGGACAGGGCTCAGTTGCCCATTTTTACTTTAGATGTCTAGAAAGAAAGAAAAGAGGTTAGGTTGTGCCCCACAAATCCCAACCCATCACCTCTGTCCCACCCAAGCACCACAGGACTATTCAGAAGCTGCAAGCAGCTTATCAGCCCCACTGATAAGAACCGAGGGTGCACCCTCGGTAACACCCTCGGTGACAGTTACTCAGAAGGGCCATTAAGAGTTCACACTGCATGCAAGTGGCATGGCTGTGGGGAGAGTCATGCCACCCCAAACTTTGCAAACTGCCTCCCCATCCCAATGCAGAGGATTGTGTTAGAGCACAGATGTGTCTACCTGGAGTTCAAGAGCACCCACGGTGACAGGCACCTTGTGCTCATGTAAGCCTGGTGGCCCCAGGAGGCAGGTACCTGCAGGATAGCAACGATGACCCCAAACAGCCCTATGGCACTGCCAAAGATCTCCACAATCAGAATCTTGACAAAGAGGCTGGCATTCTGGGCATCAGCCAGGGCAGCCCCGCTGCCCACAATGCCCACGCAGACACCACAGAAGAGATTGCATAATCCCACAGTCAGGCCAGCCCCAAACATGGAGAAACCTGTGAGAGAGGAACATTGCAAGAAGAGGGTATAACTCCCTTCCACCTGCACCTGGGGTATGCTGCACCACCTCTGCCTTGAGGTGACAGAAGACCTTGCACTGCCAAGCGCCAGCAGGATTGCTCCAGGGTATGCCCCAGCTCCTGTGGCATCAGGTCAGCAGGTGACAGCAACCTGCTGCTGCCTGAGGGGAGGAACAGTGCTGCTGCTGGGCAGCACAGCCCAGATAGATGTAGGAGGGTCTCCAAAAGGTAGCTAAAGAGACAATTTTTGGCAGAAGAGTCAAACGTCCTTCAGACACTTGCAGCAGGCCATAGGTTGGTCAGAAGGTGATGGTTAGGGTGTGGCAATGCTCACAGCAACAGCATCAGGGACTGACCAGTCCTTACCCGCATGGTAGTTCCTGGCTCCAATTGCTTCTGGGGTGACTGCAGTGAAAGGCTGAGGGAAAACACATGGCCTGGGTTAGCAGCAAGTCTGTGGTCTCTGTGAGAGGTACCTGTCCCCAGTACAGCCTGAGGGAGACGCATTTTGGCCAGAGCTGGTTTCTGACTCCATATCCCTGTGTGGTTTCATGACACCTCCCCCCAACCCACTCTTAGAATGGTAAGGTTGGAAGGGACCTCAAGGATCATCTAGTTCCAACCCCCTGCCATAGGCAGGGACACCTCCCACTAGTACAGGTTACTCAAGGCCTCATCCAATCTGGCCTTGAACACATCCAGGGAGGGAGCATCCACGACCTCCCTGGGCAACCTGTTCCAGTGCCTCACCCCCCTCACTGTAAAGAACTTCCTCCTAACATCTAGTCTAAACCTCCCCTCTGCCAGTTTAAACCCATAAGCATGGGTAAGCATGGGCAAGGGCCACTGCACAGACCACCAGCCCAAGGGCTCCCAGAGTCATGACTGTCCAAAGGCCTCACAGGGTCACCATTTACAACACTGGCCCATTCCCACCTTGACCCCAAATCTGGTGCAGGGTTGGCATGACAGCCCAGATCCTCCCATACCTCAGCCATGTTACTGATGACTATTGCCATGATGATACCGTAGATGGCCACAGCCTCGCAGAAAATGATGCTGGGGAAGAAAGGCAAAGTCTGAGCACAGTGTTTCTGTCAGGCCCAAGCTCCAACCCAGCCTGACCAGCCACCATCACTTCAGGCCCAGTCAGCCAGCAACCAGACCCCTCCACAGCCACCTCTGAGATCCTGTCCCACTGCTGCCAAGGATGATAGAAGGGCAGTCTAGGCTATCCACTGCTTTCCTCCCAAACAAGGGGGAGGTGCCAAACATGAAGGTTGGGTCACAGTTGTGCTGTGCCACCCAGGGTAGCTGTGACAGCCCTGTGAGAAGCAGGTCCAGAGAGCCTTCAGCCTCATTCTGCTCCTTCAGTGAAGGATTGTGCAAAGTCTGGCCAGGGGAACCTTTGCCTGAGGCAGTAATAAGCATGATCTCACAGCATTTGTTTTGAACACACTGGGCTCATTCACTGTGCAATATAACATTGCTCTCCAAAGCAGCACTCCGGCTCCTTTAAGGCTCTCTGTTTTGAAAACAAACAGCAGCAGCAGCTCAGCAAGGAACAATCTGCAAGTAGCACCCAGCTAGATACAGGACAGAAACTTCAGCACAAGGCTAAGACCTGCCCCATTCAGACACAGCATAAAGCACGAACACCAAGTCTGTGCTTACCTGACCAGGTTCTTGGTTTTGATCCGAGGAGCTTTGACTCCACCACCAATGATGCTTGAGCCTGTGATGTAAATCCCCCTGTGGCAGACAAGGGTGGTTGGTGGAAGGTCTGGTACTCACAGGAGGATTCAACAGCAAAACCAGGGTCTTCCAGCTGGGCAAAGAATCAGGTATGCAGCTAGCGGACACTGGACTTGGTCTGTCCATCCTCAGGGTACAAGTGGCCCAAACTTCCACCATCTACACCAGCAAAGTTGCTGGCACACAAGAACCAGCACCACACAGCCTGGGCTCTGGGATGTGGCTCCAGAGAGCCAGGCACATCCCTGCCTCTCCACAGCCATTGCAGTCTGCAAAATGGTCTGCCCAGACCCCCCAGCAGCCTGGTCATACTGCTGCAGTGACCTGTACGTCTCCACATTCCTATACGTATGCACTATTTTGCCCCTGCCCCGCCACATGGATACTCTGGTGTATACAGTTACTGAATTGGGACAGCAGGAGCCTGCTGAAGAGCCAGCCACACTCACCAGGCAGCTCCCACCACAGACAGGGAGATGGCCAAGCCAATGCCCAGGTTGGACCACATGAAGGGTGAGGTCTCTGTCAGGAACCTGCAGAGGAAGAAATGCCCTGAGTTAGCACACAGATTGAGCCCTGCTAGTTGTAGTGCACAGCCCCAAAACAGGTGCCCCTCCACTTGATCATGGAGCCAGAGACGGGTTGGGAACTGATAGACAGTGGGACTCAAGAGCCTCTCTCTGCCAGAGGACTCTCACCTGAATGGACCAAGATCATCCTCCCCAAAACTCTGTGATCAGTAAGTCTGGGGTGGGAAGGGTGGGATGGCTGCACCAGGATTCCAAACAGCATCAACTACATGTACATGTGGGCTGCATCTATCCTGCTCACAGGGAGCAGAGACCCTGCTCACTGAAGCTTGTTTCCCAGCAATCCAGTAATCAGTACCCATTGTTCAGAAGTGAGCAGTGTTCTCTGCAGGCACGGCCAACCGTACCCATCTCCCCACAAGACTCCCAGAGATAGTATTGATAGGGAACTCACCAGGCCACATCGAAGCGGAAGCCCAGGTCAAATATCGTGTAGCAGATCCCTGGAAAACAAGAGTGACATAGGAACCTTCAGACAGGCACCAGCTTTCAGCCTGGCACTGCCATTTCCTCTCCTACCTGTGAAGCCCTGGGAGAGGTGGCCAGGAGCACAGCACAGCATGCAGGAGGGTTACTCGGAAGACTGGCTCAGCTGTACAGAGCTATGGGGTAACGTGTCCCTTCCATGAAAATCCTACCCTAGTGACACCAGCACTTCCACATCACAGCAGGCCGGAAAGAGCCTAGACCTGCAATACTCCCAGACCCAATGCTAGAAAAGGATTGTGATGGTTTTAGCACCCATTTTCTGTGCCTTGAGCACCTACATCCAATGATAGGC
Organism: Eubucco bourcierii; assembly: GCA_013396675.1. Classification (NCBI taxonomy): domain Eukaryota; kingdom Metazoa; phylum Chordata; class Aves; order Piciformes; family Ramphastidae; genus Eubucco; species Eubucco bourcierii. The sequence goes on from VWZE01010097.1 coordinate 824,459, forward strand.
TACAACAGATGAACAGCAACCCACAGGCCTGTGCCCCAGGTCTCCAATTGCATCACCCAGCAGCTCAGCTCCACTGAAAAGCCATGGCTGTGAGCTGTTCTCTCTCACAGGGAAGGCAAGAGGAGTAAGGGTGTGCCCCAACAGACCATCAGATGCCACTCCGTCACCATCCCACTACAGTCTGTGCTGCTTCCCAGAAACCCATAAACACTAGAAGCTGCTCCTCAGCACCCTCTTTCCAAGGATGTGGACAAGCCTGCTGTCCACATTTGTCCCTGGGTCAGTCATTTCCAGAGAAAGCTGTACTCCAATATACGCAGGAGATAGCAAAGCGCAGCCCTGAGGAACTCAGAAAAGCTGTTCCTTTCCATGGGGGATTCCAAGGACAGTTTGCCCTGTTGTATTCTTGAGTGTTCCACTCCTGTGCAGAATTGCAGCCAGGAGTCACAGCCAGCAGTCCTGTGCAGCCAAAAGAGATGCAGAGTTGCTTGCACCAAAACCTTGCCTCTCTTTGAGCTGAGAAGCAGGAAAGACCGCTACAGACCAGAGACATTTTTCTCTTTGCAGGGCTCACACCATACTGAGAAGACAGTGTGACCTGGTGCCTAAGGAACAGGTAAGCACAGGCAGCATAACACTGTCTGCGCTGCACCAAATAAAAAGGAGGAAGGGGCAGCTCCACCACCGATGACTGGCTCTGTGACACTGACTCGGAGTACAGACTGACAAAGAAGAAACTGGAGACTACTGAAATGCTTAAAAGCACCAAAGAGGTCACTGCATGCATCCTGATGCTCTTTTCCCCAGCAGAGTCACAGCCTGGAGCCAACAACTTGCCCAGCAGCAATACAGGAGTAAAAGAGCACTTTCTGGCCCACAGGCAAGACCATCCAGATAACTCATCTCACTGGAGGGCCTCGGTGCTGCAATGCAGGGAGACGTGCCAGCCTCAGAGAAGGGATGTTCCAATTGTTCCAGGGTACTAAGCCACTCCATGCACAACTTGAGACTCTGCACCCCATGCACCAAGAGAACTACAAGCACTACCAGCCAAGCTTCCTCCCAAAATGGGAAGTGGCAATGCTGATCCCTTCTCCTGTCCACAGAATGGGGCTGTTCCTCTCCCCTGCTTTTGCGACACACAAATGAGGAACTGTGTCACCACAGCCAGGGAGTACATATCCCAGCCCACATGCCTGGTGACCTTCAGGGATGATCTCTATGGCTGGGCCTTGTTAGACTGCAGTTTCTGTTTTGGCTTGGCTAGCAGAGCAGGAACTGAACCAAACCAGTCTCAGCTGCTCCCACTCTCCAAGAGCACTAAGGAAGAGCTACAACCACCTCAGGGCAGATCTCAAGGACTCCTTTCAAATCTTCAATAGCAGGCATAACCTTGGATTGATATGTAAGAGAGAGTTAAGAATGCTTTCCTGTGAGCTTTAGTTCCCAGTCCTGCAGTCGGGACAGCAAATAGCTGAGCAACAGGGCTGAAGCACCAAAGCAGAGCTCAGAATAAGGAGAGAAAAGACAAAAAAGGCACCACCAGAACATTGCATAGAACAAGACCATTTCCTGCTCATACCTTCTCCTATTTGATATTGCATCACAAAAGGGGAAGCTAAAAACATCTACACTCAGGTCACAGAGATTTTCCAACAGTCTCAAGTCTGCTGCATGCATCTGCACTGGCATGGGCTGTGTGATTCAGAGGACCCAGTAAGGAAGCCCTGGGCCAGGCACTGGGTTCACCAAGCCCCTGGAAACACGAGGGAGTGAGACACCATTCACCTCTGACTCAGCCTCTCCCATCACTCAAATACGGAGGCAGGAGTCAAAGTCTCCTTGGCCCCTACCTGGCTCTTGGTCACTTAACTCAGCACTGAGAGAGGAAACAGACATCAGCTCCAGCATAAAATCTTCCCGCAATCCGAGGCAGAAGCCTGGGCTGCCACAAGCGCCAACACAGCCACACAGACGTGCAAAACCATCCAGACCTGCACGTTTCCCTAATCTGCTCCATCCAAGAGGCAGCAGCTTTCACAGCCTGAAAAGCCAGGCACCTACTTTTAGCTCGAGTGACCTGCCAAATCCACACACGACCCTTGACTGGCACCAGCACTTTTCCGCTCTCACATGCATGGAAAAGCAAATCAACTTCTTAAGCTGGACAGGCTCCGATTGCTGAAAGCTGCACATGCAAGAGCAGTTCACAGATACACAGCGCTGCTGGGAGTCCAAGCTTTCAGACAGAGCAGGTGAAAGCACCCTAGTGGTGATGTTCAGGCTGAGAAGGCCCACAGCAGTAGTCTCGGTGCCACGGTAGGCCAAAGGCCAGCCCTCCTGAGCAGCTGAGCCAACGGAGGACTGACAACTTTACAACCCACCTTCCTTTTTCACATCATAGCAACACACACAGGCTGCCCCCAGTCCCTCTCCGGCAAAGGAGCTGCCAGCACAGCCACAAGCCCGAACTATGGTCTCTCATCACGGCCAGAGCCCAGCTCCCCGGCCCAGTCCTGTCTGTGCCCACGATTCCCAGTCCCACAGCCCCGTTCGGTGACCCCCACACCCTCTGCCCCAGCCCGTCCCCCATTCCCCACGCCCGCCGCCCCGGCGCTGACCGACGCCCAGCAGCGTGGTCCAGAAGGCGAGGCCGAGGCCCGAGTACAGCAGTGCGAGCCCCGTCATGGCGGCAGCGGCGGGGAACACAGCGAAGCGGAGCCGGCCGGCCAGGCGGGCGCGAACGCGTCACCTGACCCGCGCGGAACACGTGAACGGAACCGCAGCAGCAGAGCGGAACTAGCGTCACGCTCCCGCCTCCACCGCGCTTGTTTATTGGCTACCTTGCCTGACAGCAGCGACAGAACTACATAGACCATAATGTTCCGCGAAGGGCGCCTCTTTTTATTGGCTGTCCTTCCCCTCTCCGCCTCGCCGTGAAGCACGATAGGCTCTGGTGAACCAGTGACGGATTTTCCGGGCAAGGGGCGGGCGCTGCTGAGTTCTAATTGGTCATCTCCGAAGGTCAGCCCGGAAATGGTTGTAGGGAGCCTCGGCGTGTCGAGCGTGATCGCCGGCCCCGCGGCGCCATGGCAACGGCCTTCAGCAGCGACGGCGAGACCGCCCTGCGGCGGGAGCTGGGCCCAGCGGCGGCGCCGCGGGGGGATCTCGACGGCTTCTACGAGATGGGCCGGGCTGCTGCCTTCGTGCGGGAAGGCGGGTTCAGCAAGGTGAGCGGGGCCGAGAGCGGAGCGGAAGCGGGGGCTGCGAGCTGCCCTGCGCAGTGCCTCAACCTCTGTCTCGCCCCAGATTGCTCTCCAGTTTCCTGACGAGCTTCTGGCGGACGCGGTGGCAGTGGCGACCTGTATGGAGGCGGCCACCGGAGCCGAAGTGTACGTCCTGGGAGATACTACGTACGGCAGGTCGGCGTGAGGCTGTGGAGGGGTGTCCTGTCCTCTACGGACGGAAACGGAGCTGCTTGTCGTCTGCCTGGCAGGGCCGTGAGCCGGAGTTGGTCCGGCTCGGGACAGCGGTGCCAGGGAGGAGGAAGAGCTCCGTGGTATGTAGCCTATCTGACACCGGGTCCGCCCTCCCTACAGCTGTTGCGTGGACGAAGTCGCCGCCGAGCACGCAGGTGCCGAGGCGGTGCTGCACTACGGCCCAGCTTGCCTCAGCCCCTGCAGAAAACTCCCGGTGCTGCACATCTTTGGGAAGCAGCCCATGGATGTCAGGTGTTGCGCAGAGGCTTTCCGGGAGCTCTACCCAGACAGAGCAAGCCATGTGGTGGTGCTGAGTGATGTGGTCTATGCCCATGCGATGGGTGAGTGCTACGGACTAGGGAGGGGGAGGGCTTGTGGGAGAGTTCTGCAGAGCTCTCGGGGAAGAAGCAGCAGCAGTCAGTCAGTCTCATCCTTGGCTTCTGATTTCTGTTGTCTTCTAATTTGTTGTCCCACTTTCGTAGGAGAGATCTGTGGGCATGTTTTATCCTCACTGTTGTCTCCCTTCAGGTGAGCTGGAACAGCAGCTGTCCCCTGAGTACCCTAATATCGTCTTCTCCAGGGTGGTATGTGAGGACCCACCTGGCCCTGCACTGCCTGGGGACGTGCGGCAGTTTGGCCGCCAGTTCCCAGTGGAGGCTCCGGGAGGGCTGCAGGACAGTGCTATGTTCTATGTGGGAGCTGAGGGCCTAGTCCTCACCAGCTTCATGCTGACCTGGAACTGCTGCCCCTTCAGCTCCTTTGACCCTGCCACCAATTGCGGCCGTCGTGAGACCTTCAATGTCAACCGGGCCCTGATGCGGCGCCTCTACCTTGTGGAGCGGGCCCGGGATGCCCATGTGGTGGGCATCCTGGTGGGCACTCTCGCCGTGGCAGGCTACCTCGCTGTGTTGCAGCACCTCCGAGAGCTTCTGCACCGGGCTGGCAAGCGCAGCTACACGCTAGCCATGGGGAAGCCAAACCCTGCCAAGCTGGCCAACTTCCTGGAGGTAGACATTTTTGTACTGGTGGCCTGTGCCCAGAACTCCCTGCTGGACTCCAGTGATTTCTACCGGCCTATTGTGACTCCTTACGAGCTAGAGCTAGCCTGTAACCCAGCCCGTGAATGGACAGGGAACTACCTCACTGACTTCCGAGACCTGCTTCCAGGTAACAGCCAGAAACCATGCTCCCAGGGTGCATCCTGCCCTCTCTTCTCTGTAGGCCACGGTTGTTGTGTCTTTGTACCAGCCAGAGGACAAACATGAGCACTAGGCTACATGTCACCGTTTCCTGGCAGGTGCCTGTGCTCACGTTGAGCTCCCAGCAGCTCTCGACATGGCAGAGGCTGTTCCAGACATCTCGCTGATCACGGGAGAGATGCGCACTCTCCACTTCTGTGACCCACCAGCCCCTCAGCTGCCCCCCAGCACCACCCTGGCCTGCAGGGACCAGACGCGGGCCCTCGCAGAGATCAGCCCTGCTGGTTCGTGATTTGGTTTTGTGGTGTGGCTGAGCCCCAGTGCAGAGGCTGTATCATTCCCCTGCTCCAGTAACAAATCCCTTTCTCTTTCTTCCCAGCCTCCTTCCTGGAGTCCCGCAGCTGGCGGGGCCTGGAACAGCAGCTGGGGCAGACACCTGTGTCCAAGGCTGTGCAGGGCCGACGTGGGGTTGCCATTGCTTATGAGGATGAGGGACGCAAGCAACCCTGAAGTGGAAGCATCATGGGCACCCAGCCAGGAGCAGGACGCTATTGGGACCTAGGTGTCGCCTGCCACCTAGTGTCAGACCCGTGAGGGTCTGGACTTGCCATCGCTGGATGCTGCCTTGGATCAGCAGCACTGTAGTGGGGGAGCAGAAGTTAACCTGTGTTCAGGGATGCCTGCAGCACCCTAGGGTTCTTGGGCAGGTAAGCTGCCAGCTGTGGGGCCCAGAGAGACATGTGACTCAGACCCAGGCTCCAAGGGCTCACCAGTTCAGGGGAGCTTTGGCTCTACAAATCTACAAGTCACATCTTTGCACAAACCAACATTACCAGGTTTCAAGCCTTGTGCGGGATACTAAGTAAAGTTGAATGTAAAAGGACTTGAGTGACTCATCTTCTAGAATAAAACATGGTCTGAGGAGCACAGGGACAATACAGATGTCCCAGAGTGAAGATACAAGTCCTGCTGCCCACTTGAGGGGACATCAGCTAAAACCAGCCCAAGAGAACAGACCAGAACTGAAAGTCTGTTTGCAGGTTGAGCTGGGGAGCTAAGGGAAAAAAGTGAGGGTTTGGAGTATAAGCAACCCCTCAAATGCTCTGAGGAACAGGAGTGGGGAACATGCATCCTGTGCTGCAAGGAGGACCCAGTGTTTTGCAGGGATGGAGCCTGGCCCCCTCCTCTGTGGGGCAGACAGATACAACACAATACTGGTTTTTTAGTCATCCCTTCTGCAGCCAGTAGGGGACAGGAGGTGTTGAGGCATCCCAAGTGATTTAACTTCCTCCATTGGGCTCTTCTGCAGAGGCAAAGAGCAGGCAAAGTCCAGGCACTGTGATAACAACAGCCACAACATAGAAATATTCTTAATATAATTAGGTGCAGGGCCTCCCCCCTCCCAACCACACGTACAAATGAGCAGGGGGCAAGCCCCCTCACCCAGCCCGCCACTGCCACGGACATAGGGGCAGCCTCCCCCCTGTGGGGCACAGGCACCCACAGGGAGGTGCCAGGGAAGGGCTGGTAGCCCAGGTGTGGGGCAGCCCATGCTGGTGCAGTTCTGCCCAGGCTGCCTCCCCTCCCCGCTGCCACCTCCTGCAGCCGGCACTCCAGTCCCCTGTGAGGGGGGAGCATGCTAGGGGAAACAAAGATGCTGACACCAAGATGTGGCCACCAAATCTAGCTGGGGAGCATCCTGAGTGGGTTAATTCTAGGTGGAGGGTTATTCTACGAGCCGTACTGCAGCAGGGTAGGGAGGATGGGGGTGGGGGGAGCTTCCTTGCGGGGAAGAACTGGTCTAGGCAAAGTGTCCACGGTCCTGGCCAGGTGCTCAGTAGTCTGCTGTATACTCTGTGCCATGCAAGCCTCGGCACAGCAGAGTGAACTCCTTCACCATCTCCTTCACTCGCCGCTTGTTCACACGCTCTCTGCTAAGACAGAGGGAGGGGAGAAACATGAAGCAGAAGGAACATGCCAGGCCAAGTGGGGAGCGATGTCGTTCCCGCTGCACAGCCAACACAGGGAGGGGTGCATGAACCTGAGGATTTGCTGGCTGAAGTTCTCCTTCTGCTCAGGGGTGATGCGGGCTGAGGGGAAGCCATCTTGCTGCATGGCCTCCTTGATCCAAATGCTCAGGTAGCTGAAGCAGTGCTTGTTCAAGGCAAAGAGGATTTCTGCGAAGTGATCCATGAGGCTGCGGGAAGCCTGGCCACCAACACCCTGCCAGAGCAGAGGGACCCCGCTGAGCCCTCCACATTGTTCTGCCTGCACCCACCCACACTGCTGGGCTCTCTGCCTCTGTTTTCGCATGGGTGCTGCTCAGGAACAGAGCCCAAAACTGTCCCTTGTCTCTCACCTCCAGCACTGCCTGTAGCAGCACTTTGCCATTCTCGTGCACAACCTGTCCCACCGGGGCAATCTCTCCGCAGCGGGGCAGCAACTCTGTCTGCAACACAGATCCCAAACTACTCAGTGCTAGAGCAGGCCCTGTACTGGAGCACCCATACCCAACCCTCCCCAGCCCCTACCCTCCCAGCTCAGTGGGCTGCATGGTGCCATAACACTCACAAAAAAGCCACAGGATGCTTTGACGGTTGGGGCCTCAGGGAACTTGAGTGACAGAACACCTGTGGGCAGAAATTGCTCAGGTCAGCAGCCAGAAAAACTGTGCACTAAGCAGCCCTGTTGTTCTCAGCTCCTGGCTGGTCTGCAGGCAGCTCCACAGCAGGAGCAGGCTGGCTTCTCCACAGAGTGCCTGTGGTACTCACCACACTGAAACACTGCTTTGACATCCAGGTTGCTACACAGGAAGAGGTCTGGCTTCCTTTTCAGAGCCTGCAAGGCACACAGACAAGCAGCATAAATCCAGTGTTGCAGAGGCAGCCAGGAAGCCTCCAAGGAACCTGGTGCTCCAGACAGCCTCTGTCTGGATGCACACTTACCTGGGCACACTCACAGTAAATGTAGATTGACACAGTACAGCAGGAAACCATTACTTCCCCCCCCACCCCGCAACAGAAAAAGGTCAAACAGCCAGGCAGTTTGCTGTGTTCAGGGGCTGCCAACCCCAGGACCTGAGGATAGATGCCAGGGCAAGGTACACACAAGTGCTTCAGAAGAGGGCTCCTGGGCAGCAGCAGCACTCCCAGGACAAGGGCAGCCACATGGGGCCCAGCAGAAACCAGTCACTGCCATGCTTTGCTCCTCTCTCGAAGATGCTGGCATACCTGGGGTCACAGCAACTGGTTCAGGCAGTAACCCCAGACTGGATCAGCAGCTCACTCTGCCTGGGCTCCAGGACACAGATGCTCACAAGAGGCAAACATTGCTCGGTAGTTCCTGAGCAGCAAGTCTGAGATCAGAAAACTTGTCTTTATGTCACAAAGCAATCCCAAAGGCCTCTGTGGGGATCGGGCACTGCTGCTGAGGACACCCAGAGCTGTGGCACCTCGGGAAGTGGCTCGGTCCCCACTGTGCTGGCACTGGGCAGTAATAGACAGAAATGTTTCAGCCTGCACCTTCCAGTCCATTTGAAGGATTTCTACGGAGCCACGGTGAGACCTGCTATGTAAGGTGGCTGTATCTGCTCCTTACCAGCATGCCCACTGCTGTGGGCTAGCACTAGGGATGCCAGCCATGCTTCCTGTCCCGCTGTCACTGCAACAATAACAATAGGGACAGCAGTCACAGCACTGCAGTGGCCCCATGCTGTGCCGGAGCTTGACTAGCAGGATACCAGGGCAGGCAGCCCTCGGGCTGAGCTGTGTGCAGGGCCACTGCTGCCCTCTGAGCCTGCCCTCACGAATGAAAGAAGGGACCCAGGAAGCACAGCCATCTGTTCACAGACACAGCCTCTACTTAGAGCAAAACAGACTTGCTTTCCACCCCTTGTCCTCCAGAGGAAGTCCATGGCCACCTGCCCAGTGCACATAACCTATGCTGGAGACCAAGAGGCTGAGGAGCAGGTTTCAGGGTCACTCCATCTCTTTTCTGATCCTTTGCATCACACACTGTAAGAGGACTCAGGTTTGGACATTGAAGCCATTGCAGTACCAAGTGGAGATGGCAAAATTGTGCTTTCATACTAAATACGAGCAGAGACCTTCACAGGAGTGATCAGGGGCCACACACCTGTGTGTATACACAGACTGTGTGCACCAACTCCTCCTGATGTGCTAGCACCAACATCAGAAGGGTAGCTAGTGGCTGGGTAATGGCTTAGAAACACATCCACTCATCATGGCTGCTGCCATTCAGCCAGCCCCATAATGGATAAATGTCTGCAAGAATGTAATTTTAGCCACAGAAGGTTACCCCCACTGGGGCCCTGGTGCAGTGGCCATGAACCTCTAACCCAGCAGCGCGCTGGTCAAGGGCAGCTGGCTCCCTTGATATTGCCCAGATGTGGGTTCCACTACCCTGCCTCTCCCAAGGGGATGGTTTTAACTCCAGACCCACAAACTGCAAGACTGTTTTGCTGGTACAAGAGTCTTCTGACGTGCTCAGGTTGCCACCTACTTGCAGGGTGCTTCTCCCAGCCAAACCAGACCTGCAGCATGCAGTGTCCCGCCAAGTTCTCCTGCAGACCTGGTGCACCACCTGCTCCTTGCTCAGTCAGCATCATGGGGGAAAGTGTGACAATACTAGGAGAAATACCTCCCACAGGACACCACTGCCAAGGTAGTGCAGAGTGTAAGCCAAATCTGGGCACACTTGGACATGTCTAACGTAGACAGAAATGCTTTTTATCTTTATGAGATGGGGTCCTATGAGTGTCTCCCATTATCAATCAGCACTAGATAGGTCCAACTGCTCTCTCCCAGCACCAAGAACCCTGCTCCAGCTCTGGAGTCAGACTGTCCTCTCTCTGTCTCCTGCCAGAGCAGCTCTGCTCAAGTGTTCTAGGATGGGGACAGGTCTTCAAATGTTTTCAATGTCCCAAAACATCCTCTGCTGTGATAGCCACTGCAGAGGTAAGCACTGACTCTCTAGCAAGGGTTGTCCTGCAGGCAGACACAGAAAGGTCATCAAGTTCTTCTGCATGGCACTTGGGAGACACCCAGACTGGTCTTCAGAGCAGGCTCTTCTGTGCCTGGCTTTGGTGTCACTTCATGCCTGCTTGCCTCTGAAAAGTCCACACCTTCAGCAGACAGGGGATAGTGAGGGCCTACACAGCCAGTTCCTGTAGCTCTCCCAAACACAGATCAAGCCCTTGTGTTTGGCACCACCACCTCTACTTCCCAAACCACATACCTGATGGAGCAGAGCCTCGAGCCTTGGAAAGGGCATGTGAACTTGGTCAGGCACCAGAGCCAGGGAGAAGTCAGCTCCAAGTCCATGTTCTCCATAGGGCTCTATATCTCCAGCTGGAGCAGGTATGGTGGAGAGCTCAAAGAATTCTGCGTGCAGCCTGAACCAGCCCACAAAGGGAGGGAGGTGGGGGACAAACTACCTGGGCCATCACATACCAGTCTTGCATCTTCTGCTCAGTGAACCCCCACTTGCCCAGAATGACCTGGGGCTCCTGGTCAGGGGAGGTTGCCACAGCATTCCTGAGCACCAAGTGGCACGGAGCCCTGCCAGGGTGGGTGGATGAGCCTGTACCTACCAGTACAGTGACAAGCCAGAGAGCTCCAAAATCCTACCTGCAACTGGAAGTATGCACATGAGTGATACACTGGCCAGGGAGCAGGTGAGAGCTCCCTAACATCTGAACCTCCAGTCTGTGTTTGCAGATGCAGACTGAGGTGGAAGCCCCAGCCCCAGATGCTGTGGTTGTGTGGTCCTGGGCATGGGTGCTCCAGCTGCACAGGCAGCACTGAGGCCTGCAAGCCCTCCAGGCAGGCTGCTGGAAGCTCAGCTCGGACACAGCAGCAGCAATGCTCTACACCATTCCCAGCACACAGTGGAGGAGCAGGGGAACAGCTGATGTCAGATCTCAATGCAAAGGCTGCCAGTACCATTCCATGCAGCCTTAGGGCAGATTGGTTATTCTATACTTAGTTTTAACTAGTAATGGTAACACCAGGGTCCCCACCATCTGTTAAAGATGTTGTTTAAGCCAACGTGCTCTGATGATGAGCCAGCCATCATCAAGAGTGGATTGTCAATTAACATGGTGGCAAAATGATCAGCCACACCAACTGGGCAGTCTCACAGGCTGTGACAAAGCCCAGACAAATATGCTCTAAAGTCATAGAATAGAATCATAGAATCAACCAGGTTGGAAGAGACCTCCATGATCATCCAGTCCAAAGTCAGCTGAAATTGTCACAGAGAGAGCTCCTTGTAAGCTCATGACAGAGCGCTGGTGTGCAGGTATCAGGAGGTAAAAGCTTCTTCTGAGTTATCAGAAGAGAGCACTTGCTGGCAGAGGGAGAGGACAAAAAGATGGAGAAAACATTAAAATTTGAAACAGGGGAGATGCTATTTCCACCAAAGTGATCAACCACAGAAGCAGACAGTCTGGGAAGTGGGAAAGCCTCCAGCTTGACACCCTCTTGGGTCCAAACTCACTGCTGCTCCAGAAGATGCATTGCTTAACCAAGAGCTCCACAGGCATAGCAGGTTGGGATGAAAACACGGGCTCTGCCACATGAAAATTCTATCTGAAGAGACTTGCAGTTCTCTCCAACTTTAATCCTTGGATCTACAAATGCTCAACAACATCACCACAGAGCACAGACCTTTAGCAGAAGGCAGGCTGAACACACCTGTGCCATCAGACAGCTCTTGAAGTCCTGAGAGTGAAGAGCCAAGCAGGGATGGCAAGGCCATTTCTTGATAGGTTTCAAAGCATCCTGTCAGCTAATCAGCCTGGGAAAAAGGGCAGGCCAAGGAAGAGGAGAAAACCTTGAAACAAGTCCTACACTTGAAAAGAGGACAGGGATGGGGTCCTTCAGTGTCTGTGGGGTTGCTAGAATAAAAAACCCAAGAAAACACCAGGTCTTGAGTGGTTGTGCTTGGTGGCAGGCTGGTATCACACACTTCACAGTGATCCATGATGGAGCAGCCACCGAGGTAAATGCCTCCAAGCTGCTCATGTAACAGAAAGGACATGGACTGCCCAGAGACCAGCACGCCAGGGACCAGTCTGGCTGCCAGCCTGCTGCTGCAGCTCTACCTGCAAATCCTGCCCATGAGGGTAGCATGTAACAGCTTTCCAGCAGCTGGGATTGGGGAGTGCTTGCTCTGACAGAACACCCCACAAAAGCGCAGTATGGTTGCACTCTTCTCTCCAAGAGACCATAAACACAGCATGTCCAGACGCAGAAAAGGACCCCATGCCAGAGAGAAACTCAGCGCTCCCCAAAGAAATAACAGCCTTGGAACTCTCTTAAGAGTCACCTAATCCCTTACCCACCTGGTAGGATCACCTCTACCTGCCCTCCACGAGCAAGGGGCTTTTTGAGTCCCTTCAAGCCTTTCAAGTACAGAAACTCCCCAAGTGACCTTTCATTGCTCCCCCACACTGTTACAGAGATCTCCTACCCTTTTCCATGATTTCCTCCTATGACTGTCCCACTTCAGGAGAACAGAAAAGGGGTTTTAACCTACTACTGGGATATTACCTTTCACACACCCCAAGACCCATGCAGCTCCTCAGGTTCTCATCAGCCTTTCCTCCTCACCATGTGCACAAGGTGGTAATCTTCCCAGGTGCTTTTTTCCTGTGTTCTTTAGCCCGCATGTACATAAATGTTATGCCCTAAACCAGGTTGTACAGTCCTTGAGTGGAGGTCCTGCCAGCACCGAGTGGCCAGAAGTTCATCTCCACGAACTTTATGCACAGACTCCATTCACTGATTCTCCCATCACATTCAAAACCCTTGTTAAGAAGTTACAGCTTCCAAAACTGTCATCAGCAAAAGCTATGGATGCTTTTTGGTACCCTTGAAGACATTTTATCTTTCGAGAGGAAAAGCAAGGGAAAAAAGACTGTGATACAGTTTGTGAGATGCAGTGGATCTCAGTAGGATCCAGGCATCAAGGAGCAGACCCTGTCTGAGGTGCAGTCCCCTCGCCCTCTCCATCTTGCAAGACCCATGCAGGGGCTGAGCTGCTATCAGAGGGAGATAGCAACTTAGCCCTCAGACATGCCAGACACCTCCTGGGCAAGGACAGGACTGACATAGCTCTGGCAGTTGCCTCAGTCAGTGTCACTGCACAGCCACCAGGCCAGCACACAAGGTCAGAGGTCATTTCATTAGAGAAATGAAGCAGAAAGTGACTTTGCTGGCCCCTTCTTGCCACTGACCCGCTCTCTGGGTAGGTGGGTGTATCTACAATGGGGCCACTGAGTGCACTGAGGTCATGAAGGCTTTTTCCTCAGAAGCCAAGGCAGACCGAGGAGCGTGCCAGGCTCCCGCCGCTCCCAAGACATGTGTATACACATAAAGCATAGTGCTGGCCCTGCCTGCCCACCGCCAGCAGTGACATGAATACCACCCCCTGACCCACACCACAGCCCCTGGCACACCAATGCAAACTGTTCCTGTGTTACCAAACCCATCACCCAAGAGGTTGCTGGGGCAGGAGGCAGCATGGCACCCTGGCAGGTCCAGATGCCATCACAAGCATGTTGCTCAGAGCCAAACCCTGGCAGCTGCCTGCTAGGAGAAGCAGGGGCTTCAACCCAGAAGGCAAAGCAGCCAGCTCAGATCATCCCTGCTCTGGAGGACCCATTGCGGGGCAGGTATACGGGTCAGAAAACGTCCACTTAGTGCTCTAATTTATCTGTCACCCAAAGGTGACTATGGCAGCAGCCTCAAGTGCCCCATACCAGTTTTGGCAAGGCAAGGGGGTGGCAGTTGGGCACTGCCCTGCAGAGGAGGACACTGTCCTGGGGATGGTGTGAACCCAGAAATAAAGGAGAATGTTTTGTTTTCAACTTCCACGGAAACAGATGGAGAAACTCGATATTCAACTAAAAGGAAAAAAAAACGTTGTCAACATAAAGCTAAAAATAGGTTTAAATTGAATTAAAAAGAGAAAGAGAGAGAACAGAAAGTGAATGAATAAGAAACTAAAACACACCTGTGCCAGGAGTTGCATAAATGAATCAACAATATCAGGATGATCCCTGGGCCCTAAAATATAATAAAGATGTAACTTAAGAGAAAAATCATACAAACAGCAACTCAACATCATATAGTTATGTGATACAGAAAGAATTTACAAGTGAAAACAGGAGTGTAAGGGAGAAGGGGTGTGTGGGGAAGGGGATGGGCAACATGAGCAGCTTGAAGCAAGTTAAAGAAACAAAACATACAAAAAATCATGAAACTTGGAGAACCCAAGAACAGAAAGAAACTGCAAAGGAAAGGGTCTGAAGCCCCAGGGTCTCCAGCTAGCACCTGGGTGCTGCAGAGCCAGGGAGGAGATCTTCACGTCCTTGGAGAGGAAAAGGAGGAGGAACAGGGACTAGCTGGGCACCATCTCCGCAAGGAGAATTAGAACTTTAGCACTGTGGGAACTGAGCGGGGTGTCTTCAGAGCACTGTTTGGTCCTAGAAGGTAACTGCGAGTGAATGACAACACCAGCAAATGCTTGACACGCCCGGCCGGGCTCAGGCGTGCACATGCTTGTCATCAGCACCAGCTGCTCAGGAGCCCCTTGCACAGTCACCCTTCCAACCTCATTCCCAGATGTTTTCCAAGACCCTGAGTCCAGGACCTTCCTAGAGATTCCTCCAGCATCCTCCTGGGACAGAGTAGCTTAGTGTTTAGTGATCTTCTTGCCAGCACCACTCACCCTACCTTGGTATCTGACTGTGCACAGACACATCTTGGCCCCCGTGGGGTCAACTGTCCCCCCACTTTCTCCCTCCCGTGGGCTCAGCAGAAGGGGCTTGCCCTACTCAGGGCCAGCTGCCTACATAAGGGCATCCATGGGGTGAGTGAGAGCACACACACCTGGGCATCCAGTGAGCTGGATGCCTGCTTGCCTGAGTAAAGCTCGTGTCCAAGTGTTGGCAGATCTTGGCCTCTGTTCCCTGCCTTTTCCTCCCGCAGATATGTCTGTTGCTGCCCAGAGTTATCACCATCTCCCCGGGCACCAAGCCGAAAGGGTTTCAGTGTAGACGCATCCATATGCCACTGGCAGAAGCAAGGACCTGATCTCCATCTCGCTTGCCACTGACCCCAGTGACACCTCAGCACACTGGGATTTGCTTGGACCATGGAGTGATGATGAAGCAGGGGTCCTCATGCCTTCCCACCTCTTTAGAGAGCTCTGAGCCTTGCACTGGGGACAACATCACTCTACCCAGCACACAGCTGTGCACACAGGACAAAACCCCTTGGGGATCGAATATGGAGATGCTGAAGGACCAGAGACAGCAGCTCCGACATGCTTTTGTCCCTGTCACAGAGCAACTCCCCAAGAGGCCCGTGGGGAGTCATGGTGCAAAGGGACCTGCCCTAACTTTGTTCACTTTTTGTAGTGTGGACAGTGAGCCAAAGAGGGACTCCATCCTGCGGGAGGATGCCAGCATCCTCATCATCACAGCCATGACTTGGTGGTCAGTGGCGACTCTGAATAGGTCGCTTCTCAGATGTTCACACACACATTCTCCTGCTCAGGCAAGGGCTTGATTCCCAGCCACTACAAACAGCATTAGCACCCATAGGAGCCTCAGGATCTCCTGGAAACCACAATATCCCTGCCAAGAGGAACCAAACCTCTAACTTGACCCTTGTGGCACACAATGCCCCACCCTGTTGCAGAAATGGGGCTGTCACAGCAGAACAGAGTCTTGCAGGAGTTTCTGCTTCTGCTGCCCTGCAGGGAAGGTACCCACCTTCCAGGGGTTGGGATGAATCCAAGAAACAGAGATGGCCCCATTAGCTTAGCTAGGAGTAAAAACAGCCATTCCTGGTAAGACGCCTCCAGACTCCATGCATGCAACAGCCTGACAACAGCCCCAGCGCGAGGAAGGGTTAATCCCACTTACCTTGCTGGAAGAGGGTCAGCGTAACTGAGGTAACGAGCAAGAAGAGGGCCTTGATGGGAGGGAAGTGGGCAGGCTCATGGGCAAAGATGTGAACCAACTGCAAAAGAGAGAGAACTGAGGCTGCTGCTGGCCCTCTGTGCCCAAGGCTTCCCTGGAAGCAGCAGCCCTAGCCCTGACTGCAGCTCTGTACCTGCCGGGTGAGGTCGATGGCAGAAGCTTGGGGGATGGTGCTGTACATCTGCCCCAGCATCTCGCACAGCTGAGGCACCATGGGGGCAAAATCATCCAGAAGGGTCTTCACAGATTTCTCAAAGATGGCACAGACAGACTGTGGGAAAAGAGGGACTGTGTGAGCAATGGGCATCAGGATACCTCTCTCAGGGAGCAGAGTTTGACAGAAGGGTTCCAGGGGAGGGCAGAGCTGGCAGTGGGAACGTGGACCAGACAGGCAGAGAGGTCAGATCTGCTGTGGTACTGGTGGCCCTGCTCCTGCAGCACAGAATGCTCCCAGAGACCAGGAAACATCCTTCCCACTGTTGCACAAAGTCTTCTGAAGGCCAGGGGAAAGCAGCAGGTGGGACACTGCCCATGGGCATTTCCAGACTGAAAGAACTGGAGAAACATCAGATGACACAAGCCTAGACCTGAGCAAAGCTGCTCTTTTAGAGAACATGGGTTTGGCAGACCCTCATCTCCCATCTTCCCACTTGTGGCAGAGCCTCTGTAAGTGGAAAAGAGCAGAGGTCACGGCGGGCACAAACCAGAAAAGAATGGTGAGACGCTGCTGGTGACAGCAAGCAGTACTGGTCCAGACAACTCAGCATCATACTCCTATAACAGGGTATCCCCCACTGTCTGTCCTTTGTTGTCCCCAGTTCAGGTCAGCAAGGACAGGCAGGTTTGCAGGCAGTATTATTGAGGAGCCTGGTTATTACCTCCACCACCTGGGCATCATTCAGCCACTTGCTCAGAACCTTCTGTATGAGCTGGAAGACTTGCTGCAGAACCACCACCACCTGTAAGGAAGAGAATTGGTCGCCAAAGCCCAGGGGAGGGGAGATTCAAGACTAAGCATGGCCTGGACTCAGACCTTCAGGTATCATTGCCTCCTGCCCCATCCAAAGCTTTCTTTCCTGCTGCAGCAGCCTGACATGGCTCACAGCTGGCAGGAAGCACCTAGGCTATCCTTCAGAGCAACAGCCAGCCAAGCAGGATCCTGCAGGTCTCCTCTGCCCCTTTCAAGAGTGGTGAGATAAGCTTAAGGAGTTGTTTTAGATGGAATGCACCAGCACTATGCTCTTCATGGTATAGTCTGAATTCCGCATTAACTCCACTCTCCTGGCATCACGAGTGAATAGCCAGGCTTTAGCCAGGCTGTTGCAAAGAGTGTCAAGCTACCACTCTACTCACTGGGTTAGGTCCTTGCTGCACTGGTAGTTTCTTCACCTCATTGTTTTCGTGGTCATCATCATGGTGGCTGATGTCTAAGGTGGTGAAGAGGTTGGAGAGCAGGCCCAGAATGTGGATGATGGCCAGCTTGTTGGAGGGGTTGGGCTGCCAGGGAACATAAAGCCAAAGTGTGACATAGACCATACTTCTCAATCACAGTCATGCTTTTGGGATCCTGAGAAACCAGAAGTGCAGAGGCAAAGTGCCAGAGAGGGGTTCCCTGCACTGCGTTCTCTTGAGGCCACATTCAAGAGCGCTGTTTCAACACACCAGCCCCAGGGCTACAGTCAGTGGGAGAAGCCACTTCTGGATGGAGGTAGCGCAGAGGCACTCACCGTTTCATCAGCCAGCTTTTCCAGCTGCTGGATGTAGGGGGTGATCAGGGAGTGCAGGTTCTTCAGGATCTCCTCCACTTGCAGCGCAGAGAGCAGGAAACCAAGAGCCTGCATCAGCCACATGCACTGGCTCGTCTACAACATAATAAAGGAGACACAACAGGGCAGGTCACTGCCCAGCTTGCAGCCTTACCACACATGGTAGCTAAGACAGTTTCCAGGGGCCCAGACAGCAAAGTCAGGACCTTGGTGCTGTAGCTCCTGAGCTGCTCTATCTGGGTTAATCCAGGTGCATCTCACTGCAGGAGAAGGGAACAGCTCCCTAACAGCACACCAGAACCCAGGGAACAGATGCTTTGCCACCATCACACCTGGCTTCTTCCCAGCAACCCACTGGAAGACAAGTTGGTGCCCAGAGATCTCCATGCTGTCAACACTCACCCTCCTACTCTGGCACACCAACTTTGCACAGCCTTTTCTCAGCCCTAGCCTCTGCCCTCATAGACATTTCCCTTCTTTTTCCTCCTGAAGACACGCCTGCCACCATGGCATCCTTGAACTTGGTAGGGCTGGGAACTGCTCAAGTTAAGCCTCCTTGGAGACTTCCCTCTCTATGGGGACATATCCTGCATTGTGATCCTAACTCACGTGGTGGGTTCCTGGCAGGGCAGTGAGAGGCTGCCAGCAGGTACTCCTGGCCCCACCCACAAGGGGTGCGGAGTTATCCTGGGACAGTTCAACTTGCAAAGGCACCCCTCGTGTCCTGAGCAGAGCACAACTAAGGAGGATGAGGGGAGCGAGCACAACCAGCCACACATCTGAGCCAGCTCCTCTTACCTTGTGAATCTGCTTCATCAGCACCTCCTGCCAAAGGAGAGAGAAAGAGGAAACTGAGTGATGCAGATAGCCCATTTCTTTTCAAGAGGCAGGACTGATGCAGGAGATCAAGAGAACCAACATCAGCATAGGCACAAACAAATGACATATACTCCCCACAACAGACAAGGATCAAAATTCTTGTGCTCTGGTAAGCTCTTCCCTGAGACAGCCTGCTCAACCACTCAGCAAGCAGAGCTTCTGGCTTGGATGAGCTTGCAACAGGACAAATTAAGGACTCAGCTTCAACCAGGGCTTCCTTACTGCAGTGACAGTGTCCCCCTAGGCTCTAAATGCAGACTCATCTCCTCCACCAGTCCCTCTCCAACCCCATGCACACTGGCAGCTCACCTTAAGCCTCAGTCCTCCTCCTAGTGCTTTGGGACTCTGAGCCCCATCTGCCCTAAATCCTGAGAGCCAGAAAAGATCACAAGACAAGATACTCTGGCTCTGCAGAGAGTCTCCTCAGAGAGGCTTGAACACCAAGATGTTCCCCAAGATGATCAGCAGTGGCACCAGCTACCTGGCAGGTGCAGAGAGGGCAGGACGCTGGTTCCAGCAAGGCAAACAAAGTCCCAGGGAAAGGACAGATGCTCAAGGTCAAGCCCAGTAGACCCCTTGTTAGTCATGTCTGCCACTGCCTGCCATTTCTGCACTCACAGTACAACACAGGGCCTACCACTTGAGTCTGCTAGCACAGGAACACGATGGACAAGTCTCTCACACCAAGCTCAAAGCCCCAAGCTGCTGCTTTGCATCCCCCTGCCCTGATCTCTGCAGAGGGAAGAGTGCGTGCACAGAGCACATCCCAAGTCACCACCACGTGTGTCTGCATCCTGGTCCTACCTGTGATACGGCGACAATGTTGGCAGCATAGGGTGGTAGGTCGTACTTGCACTCCCGGCAGATCTTCTTCAGTGTGGAGACACTGGAGATGGAGAGCTCAGGGTTGCCCAAGGCTTGGAGCACCAGCGGCAACACGTTGTTAATCATGACAGGGTGATCCGCCAGCCACTCGGACAGGGCCCCTGTGCACACAGACAGGATCAGACCACAGAACTGCACCACAGGCTCTTGCTCCTCACATTCCAAGATGCCCATCTTTGCTTTTCACCACTGCAATTGCTTGGCAGGAGCAGTCTCAGAGGGGTCCCCCCTCCCCAGCCCAGCCTGCACACGAGCAAAGGCCTCACCGATAGTGAACATGACAGTGTCGGCAAGCTGCACGTTGCTGATGCTGATCCGGGGAATGAGGCCAATCAGCCCTGGCACTACATCGGAGTAGTTCACATCGATGGTCTCGGCAATGGACTGGAAGCCATACAGCAAGGCTTCCGTGTGCTGCCAGGGTGAGAGAGGCACCATCAGAGCTACACAGAGACACCCAAAGCCCACCCCAGTCCCAGCTCCAGGCACTAGCTCAGACCCCCTCACAGTGGCTAAGACTGGTCCCTGGGCAGCACTAAAGACAGGGAGACAGAAGACTCATTAAAATCTCTAGTAGATCCCAGAGAGCTTGCATGTCATGATCCTAGCCTCTATCATATCTCTTCACTTTCAATGTCCTGTGGTAAGGATTGGTCTCTGAAAGGAAGGTAGCCACCAGCCTGACACTCAAGTTCTTTCACTCACCTGCCACGTGGATGGTTGCTCTGTGTTGGTCAAGAGACGTCCCAGTTTGTCATAGAGACTGCTCAGGAGCTCAGCACCCAGCATCTCATACACATACATCAGTGTGTCTGAGATGTCCACCCTGCAAATAACATGGGAGAGGTCTCCAAATACTGTCACCATTCTCTGCAGAATGCTCCCTGCAGCACATTACTTCCCCTCCCACCGCCAGCCAGGGCACAGGCACTGCCTGCATGAGGATACTGCCCCACCCTAGTAGAATGCTCCCAATGCTTTCTAAGCAGGGCAACTGGTGATATTGCCCAAACATTAGCTCATTTCCATAGCACCTCTACAGCCAAAGCAGCTCTTGGTAGAAGAAGTTTCTCTGTGTCCCTCCTTGAGTCTCCTCACATCACTCAGCCTTCAGAGTGGCAGGATGCTGTTGGCATCCTTGCCTGCCTGACAAGCAAACCAAAACTTCCCAGTTGTACCTGTATATCCGAAACTGCTCCTTCTCGTCCGAAGACCAGAAGCCATACTCCTCATCAGATGGGAACTGGGCTTTGTGCAGCAACACATCCACCAGCTGGAAGTAGACAGGCCTGTACACCTGTTGGTACACTGCCTGCTTGTCTGGCTCGAAGGAGAGGATGTCATCCTGGTGGTGGGAGGATAAATACATCAGGTGTTGCAGAGGAAAGAAAATGGGGATAGCATGTCTGCAGCATGAGGAACTTGGGGGCTGGTGGGACCTGTCACACCTTGGAGGTAGTATTTCCAGATTCCTAGAGTTCACCTGATGCCAAGCCATTCTGCAGCTGCAGCATTATGTGGAGGCAGGATGCCAGAAGCCCCAGTAGTCAGGTGGACCCGAGTGTTTGAGCACAGCAGTTACAGCAGGGTGGCACCACCATGCTGAGCACACCAGGATCAGGAACACACATGCCTCAGACCCCTGTGAGGCAGGCTGGGATGGGTACCTGGGGACTACATCACTGTCCTGTCTGCACCCATATCCTCAGACGCATCTTCAAAAGATGTGAGGGGAGGTGGGAGCCTCCACCTAGCCCCACACAGCAAAGGCGCTGCTGGCGTGATGCTGACATTGCCCCCCTCCCTGCCCACATTCAGCCACACTGCAGCCCACACTCAGCCATACCGTCATCAGACTGAGGAGGAGTGGAGCTGCGGGGATGAACAGGGGCTAAAAATAGAGCATGACATGGCAGGGTTGCTCTACTGGCACAGGGAACACTGGGCCTGGGAGAGGGTCCCCATGCTGGGCAGTGAGTAGCAGTAGCCCCCAGCCCTGTCTTTCCTCCTCCAGGAGACCATGGTTGCCAGCCCAGTAAGAGGGTCAGCCCCGCAGGGAGCCAGTATGTGCTCTCCCTGCCTGCAGCTGGTACAGGCACACAGCAAGGAGCTAAACAACCAGGTCTGCTGCAGGGGAAAAAAAAAAAATTAGCATGAAGTTTTAATTAGTTATGTTAACAAGGCCCTTAGCGGCTGGCTCAGATTTCCTTGGAAGGCTGAGAGTGGAAAAAGTAAGCCATGGGGTCAGCATTTCTGAGATATGTGCCCTGTAGCAGCTGCAAGTGCAGGCTGAGAAGCAGGGATGTTGGAAATCCCTGGGAACCAAATACAGTCTGGTCCCTATGCACTGGTGCTTCCAGCTCTGCCTGGACTGCAGGATGTGGACAGGCTGCCCCACAATAGCCACTGACCTGCAGAGTGTACCAGAAAGTGAGCGTCAAGGAGCTGGTGGTTTCATTGACAGGGTAGTGCCCGGGGATGCCAGTGCAGAACATGATCATGTTGACCAGAGCCAGGAAGCTCTGCCAGTGCTCCACCTGGTCCAGGAGGGCCCTGGGGAGGAGAGAGCACAGTCAGAGTGGCACCATCGCCTGGTTCCTCTGGCCTGACACACGTCACTGGGTGCAGGGCAGTCTCTGGACAAAACAGCACGTGGGGAACAGCGGGCTGCTCCGGTGGGCTGCGTGGTCCCCAGCACTCACCGCGAGTGGTTCTCCCCTAAGGCCACGGCAATGCGGCAGATTCCGTGTGATGTCTCCATGTCCCCGCTCTGGACTGCCTGACGCAGCTGCTCTTGGAGCCCCAGCACAGGAGGGATGAGCTTCAGGAGGGTGTTCACATATCTGCAAGCACAGCCCGAATCAATTGCTGGGCCAATATTGCCTCACGGGCACCACCTGCCATGGTAGCCACGCCTTCTGAGGCTCTCCCAGCTTCCCCTACTGGAAAGCTGGTTTGTGTGATGTATCCAGAAGACTTCAGCATTTATAGGGACTTGCCTCCCATCCTGTCCCTCAGGACAAAGGTTGAAGCCCCAAGTGCTCCTACCACTGAGCCTCTGCAAATTAAGAAAAGGGATGAACCAGTGGCCATCAGCTCTGTGCTGGTGCATCTCCCTCTGCCCACCCAAACCTGCTGGCAGTGCTACCGGCAACCCCTAGCCAGCACCCCCTAGCCAGCACTTGTCACTGCCATGACCAGCTCCAAGTAAGCTGTGCCTGCACACAGCAACATCAGAAGGGAAAGGGAGTGGGAGAAGGGCAGACCTCTGGGCTCTTCTCACCATGCTTGCAGCCCGCGCTTCTCAGCTCTGCATGGAAACATCCAGAACTGCCAGTGGTAAGCTGCATCATGGGCACAGAGAATCACAGAATCACAAAATTATTTGGGTTGGAAGGGACCTTTAAAGGTCATCTAGTCCAGTATCTAGACTGTGCTCTGTATGTGGGATTAAGTGGGCATCCACCTTTAGGGAATCCTACCCAGGGAGGATGCTGGCCCCGTGGAATGTCTTCCTGGTCCCCCACCCTCCTAGACTGCTGCAGCACAGCACAGCACAGCTCTCCCACATCACATCACGCACATCAGCCTCCCCTCGAGCTGCCTGTAAGTGATGGTAACCAAGGCAACAAGGAGGCAGTCAAGGTGAAAAGCAGCCCAAGGCCCCCAGAGAGAGGCCCTGCTGGAGGCTGATGAGCAGCCTGCCATTTCCCTGCCCGCCCAGGCATGTTATCTGCAGCTGCAGCTATTCTGTATGCTCCTTGCCTGCCCCACTGCATGCATGTGCGGGGCCAAGGATGCTCAGAGCAAGAGGCACACACAGCTCTTGCTGTGGCTGATATAGGAGAGATCAAAGCCATTGGCACCACCAGTGCAAAGAGCTGTGCTGGTGGTGGCAACTTATAAGTCTGGGTCGGCAGGAGAAGACAGAGTCAATAGGGGGTCTTAGGTTCCACTGGCTGCCTCAGCATTCCCTCTGTGTCACTCACTTCCCTCCACCCCTCTCCCCCAGAGGAAATCACACAGTAAAGGGGATGGGTATTTTTGTGTAAACCATTTTCGTGTCTCTAGTGCCCTGTGAGTGATGCATATGGCAGTGTAGAAGCCATAATAATGGAAAATGTGGAAATTCACCAGCTTTTCTCCACAGAAACTGACGCTGCAGTCAGGGTCAGCTCAAGGGATATTGGGCAGTGCCCAGACAAAAAATCATAGGGCAAAGCCACCCTTCTTCCACAGCATTGGGCTTATTATATTACCCTAGAGAGATTTTCACAACTTTCTGAGTTTATGCCAAGGATCCTGCTTCTGCTGGTTACCTGTTTGCAGGCCAGAGGTCTGGACCTGAGTTAGTCCTCTGCACTGTCCACAGAGAGAACCACCTGGATTTGCTTCCACACTGCAACTCATCCTTTTGTTTGCGAGTGAAAACTTCTAGAAAAGGTTGGCTGAAGCACATCTCCTGAGCACCACCATGCTCTTGCTCACTGTCTATGCAGATGCACGGGCAATATAGATGCAAGGGTCTCCAGCAAGCAGGAAAGTTCTTGCTCTAAGTGAATTGTTTCAACCAGTTGCCCAAGAGCCACGGCCAAGCCAGCCAGAACTGGACTCCTTTCCTCCACATCCGGAAGCATGGAGACCCAGGCCACCCCAAGTGGGTGCTTCCCAGCCCCAAGCACCCAGGTGGCACCATAGCCTTGATCGGGAGCAGAGCTTGTCCCAGGAGTCAGATATCACACCTCTGGCACTGCTGCCAGCCACCACTTCCCAGCCTTGGAACACCAGTGCCAGGCAGGATAGGATAAAACCATCCCAGGCCAGCTGAGCCCCTGACTGCCCAGCTGAGAAGCGCATTTCCAGCAGCCAATAACCAGGAAGGTCTGTGACAGAGCATACGAATGTGGCAGCCATACTTTCCCCAGGTACTTCCCTCCAGTGATTTGCCTTAGCTTTCCTGAGCAAGATTTGCTACCCTGGTATTTAGCAGATGAGCAAATTTTGCTTCCATGAGTTTGTCTGGTCCCTTTTCAAAACCCAGTGAACTGCAGCATCTACAGTTCCCTCCACAGAACCATCACCTCCTTCTGCTTATCCCACAGCCCTTCCCAAACCACACCAGTGTTCAGGACCAACCTGCAGAGGGGTAGAGATGGGCAGCTCTATGGGACAATCTGATCCTTCCCCATCTAAGCCATGTCCTGCTGAGAAACCCTCAACACTATTAAAAATCTGTTTCTAATGAAGCTCTTGGAAAACTGTTCAAGTGAAATTCTTCATCAGGTGCCAAGATCAAGAAAGGATGGGATGGATACCAAGCAAACCCACCCAGACCACCACTGCATGAACACTCTGCTGATTTCAGAGAGGTGGCTCAGTATCTGATGACCACACTCTGTAACCCACCACAGGCACACACCTTCATGGAGGTCTCTCTCCCCACTCTGACACTACCCATGGGGCTGCAGGAGCACAGCCAAGTGCTGCATACCAGTTCTCTCCCTGAAGCACACACTGCTGAGCTCTCTGACCTGTTTAGCTGCAGCATAATCCTCAAATGAGACAGAAAATCCAGACCAAGCCTCCTGTGCAAAAGAGATGCAACATTATCTCCATTCCTACCCTCCTGCAGATTCTGGAGCTTCCCAATGTCCCCAAGAACAAAGGTGGGTTCAGAGGTGCTCCTGTTGCCAGCTCCTGGCCAAGTCTCTGAGGTTTCTTCTCAGGAACACCATATCCTAAGAGAGGAGCAGCATTCAGATTCCTGTAACGCTCAAGGACATCCCCTTCTCTGGGTGCAAAGGCTCCCACCCACCTGGTAGGTAAGGAGATCAAATACTTTGCATCTACAGATCTCTGCTGCATCATCTTCACTAACACTTTGGAGGCAGGAAAGTCATCCACTGCTGCTCACAGGCAAAAGAAATGAGAGTTGCTAGCACATGCAACTTGCTCAAGAGCAAGGCAGCACCATGGCCAGAAGATTCTTGGCCATGAGGTCTGACCTGCCCTTCTCTGTGGGTGAAGGGTGGCATCCAGCTGATCCCAGGATGAGGAGCTGTAGCGTGAGGGATATCTTGCAGGGTAGCGCTCCCCTGGAAAGATAACCTGCAGGCTACCTAAACCTCAGCAGCAGAAACCAAACTCATGAGGTACTGAGCCTTCTGCTGATGGTAGATGCACACCTGCATGACAGCCTCTGCAGGAACATCAATGAAGCCAGCTGGGAGGGAGTGAGCTGAAAAGACACAGGGGCTGTTAACACTCATGGGAACCCAGGCAAAGCAGATGCCAACCCTGGCATGGAGTGATGCCCTACAAATCTCTGGAGAGGACCATGTCAGCAGCCCAGCACTAAGGGTGCTCCAAGACTCCGGCCAAGCACAGCAGGCAGATAGGCCTCTGTGGAAACAAAGGCGAGAGACCGTGGAGGAAGAGTGGCTGAAAAGCAGCAGGGATCTCCCAGACTGAAGATAAAAGACAGAAAGGTCAGAAGACTCCCTAGGGGGGGCAGGGGAAGAGCTGAATCCGCCAGCTGAGCAACAAAGCTGGAGGGGCGGGACAGGCGGGAGGAGGGACACAAGGAACAAAGAGGAAGAGAGAGAAGCGGTGGCTCTGTGAGCTGTCCTACTCCTGAAGCCATCACAGATATCGGCATCGAGCACAGCCCCGCTCGTCCCTGGAGCAGCCAACACCACACGCTGCCTGGCAGGGCATCTCTGTGACAATGCCACTACTGTCCCTGTGCCCCAGGACTGCGGGCTGCGCCAGGGTTACACACTGGGCAGCCTTTCAGTCCAGCTGCCCACCCTGTTCCAGACACTGCCCACATGGCTACAGACAGGATAGGGCTCTACTGTGCCTTCAGGGAGAACGATGGAGAGCAAGTGACGGTGACGCTGATGCGTGGTAGGACCAAATAGGGCCAGAAATTGCACGGCAGGGTCACTGAGGGACCAGTAAAGAAACTCCACTGTCAGCCATACCTCTCACCAAACTCACTTTGAGAGCTCAAGCTTTTAATGCAGTTGAGTAACAATGCTGCAGGGACAGGCTCCTGCACACAGCAGGCTAATCACCACCAAGGGACTCCTGAAACTCACAGGAAATGGGAAGGAGAAAGACAGAGAGCCTCAACATTTCAAAGCACATTCTCACCTTCTCATTTCCTGCACTAATCCTGCTACAAGTCTTTGGGTTGGCACACAGCCTTTGCTGGGTACAAGGAAAAGCTACTTGTAGTCATCTTCTGAATGGTAGCACCAAGGCAACCCCTCCTCACAACCAGCAAAACCCCAAGGGGTCCCTTTGTGCACTAGGACTTGCAAGCCCCTTGTCATTAAAGAGGACAGCCCACGCTGGAGATCAAACCAGTTGCCCTTACACTGAAGCCAAGTAAAGGATGAGGGCTCACAAGCACTGCAGCAGCATCTGCACTGCTGCAGAGGTTCAGAGCCTGCATGATGTGCAGTGATGCACAGCAGCAGCAGCTCAGCCTAGCCTTCAAGGAAACTCTCTTCTTCAGGGGAAGGTTGCTAAGCAGCCAGGAGGGGATGTGGCCACGGGAACTGGAGAAGATATACTTTCCCTTCTACGGGCATCGTTTCCTGGAGCTGTCAGTAGTTCAGACAATGGGAACAAGCAGCTGAGTTTCGAGTCCTGCAACACAGCCCCAGCATGACCTGCTCCAGGCCCCCACTCCCAGCTCAAACGCTCCAGGGGCAGCCCCAGTCACAAAGAAAGAACAAGTCCTCAGCCGGCATGAGCTGTTGGAGCCAGTGGGAGGGAGAAGACCGACAGGTCTGGGTTTATTATCTTTGCATCAAATCAGCTCCTTAACTGGATCAGCAGCACAAAGCAGAGGAGGGTCTCTGAGCTCCCCCTGGCAGAAACCAGACAGCTGCTCCCTGGTCAGGATCCAGCACAAGAGGCCAGAAGGGAGCATCTTCACCTGCTTGAGAGAAGGAGGGTGGAAATGGGTTGTTGCTGCCCAAGACTGCATGGTCCCCACGAGTCAACCATGGTGCCAAGCCTGCCAGGATCAACCATGTGAAACCAGTAGCCTCTGTCTGCTTTTAACAAACACCAAACCACATCATCATCACCTCTAGGACTAAAGGCAGCTAGAAAAAAGTACTGAAGTTTTTTTCTCCCTATGCCAAACCCCCAGAAGCTGCCCTTACCTCTGGGCATCTGGCTGAGAAATGGCATTGACAACAGCCTCCACCGCTGTGTCAAAGAGCTCCGGGTCCTGCAGAGAGGTGAAAGCTGCCTGGATCAGGTTCTCACAGTCCATCAGCGGGATCTCCAGCTGCACCCAGCTGGAGAAGCACTTCAACACCTTCTGCTTGATGAAACCCGGGGAGTCCTGCTGCTGCAGCAGCTGCTCCAGCAAAGGGAAGACAGAGCTGCACTCCTGCGCCAGGACGCTGCGTACCTGGCCCTTCCGGTACTGTGGCAGGCGGCTGGTCTGAAACTCCTCAGGCAGCACCGTCAGCAGCTCCAGCAGCGCCAGGCACCGTGCTTGCCCGTCCACATTGGAGTCCTCTGCCTGGAACATACGCACCATGTCTGCCACAGCGCAGGGCCAAGCCTCTGGCATCATGCTGAGCGCCAGGGAGGCCAGTGCCACGCAGAGTCGGGTCAGCACAATCTTAGAGCCGCTGGCGAAGCGAGTGATGTGGGTGAAGAGCTGTGACTTGAGGCTCTCATACTGGTCGGCCGGGATGTCGTTCCAGTAACGGGATATTTTAATGTGGAGAGCGCTGGCACCAAAGTACTGGATCTCGGGCACCTTGTCCATGTGGAGAAGTAGCCAGCTGAAGTGCCATGCTTGGGGGGAAACTTGTGCCTGCATCAGCCATTTCTGAGCCAAGTTCTTGTTCTCAATGTTTGGGTCATAATACAGCTGATGAAGAGCCTGCAAGAGAGAGGGAAGCATCCTAGAGCAGCTGAGGAGCATCACCATGGCTGGTCCACCAGGATGGAGCCCAGTACCTGGGCTGCCTGCCAGCTGCTGCCCTGTAAAGTCAGACCACCTCCCCTCATTGGCTGTCCTCCCTCCTTGGATTTAAGCAACAAGACAGCAATCTGGCAGTAGGCAAGGACCTGCAAAGTGTTCTTCCCTTCCTCTTCTTATGCTGCACTCGGGAAATTCCTTTTCCTTAGTCACCTGCTATCCTTACCTTCACTCATGCCAAACCTGCTGCTTCCCTGTTGTGCTAGCATTGGCGTATGCACAGGACTCCTCTGACACACGGGGGCTGTAAGAGACATGGCACACTGGTACTCCTGCTTCCCACCTGCACCTGCTCTCAGAAAGGTGCTGAGGATGCACTAGTTCTCAGAAAGTATGTGTGGTCCGAGGCTTGCGTCTGGCAGCCCAAGGAATGCACAAGCTGCTGTCAGGTTGTACAGAGCCCCACAAACCTACAGTCACTGAGCTCAGGGATTAATTCCTCCACAGAGCCCTTCTGAAGTTTTTCCAAACCCATCTAGTTGCAGCTGAGTCAGGAGAGCTGGCAACTAACTCTGCCTCTACCACCACCTCCTGTGCCAGTCCATGACTGCTCACTCCATCTCCCTGTATGGAGAAAGGGAACATCACTTACCTGCTCTGACAGCTTTGGGAGATCTAGTTACTGCTTTGCAGAGCTCAGATCCACGTGAACAGCCTCATGCAGGCTGCAAGGCTTTATTTGCAGAGGAATATTATATAGTTATTAAGGCTAATATTGATTAGTGAGTTATCCTGAATGGGTGTAACTGGTAACCAGTGACGCCCTTGCACACAGAAGGGGAGAGTAACTTCCCCCTGCCTGAACTCCAGCCTCCAGCAGAGAGGTTTTCTGCCTGGCATAGCACATTTAATTTCAAGTTTCTGACTGCAGTCATGGACACACCAGAAGCAAGGAAAAGAAATTACATTTGTCAGTCTATTGGGTACCCATCACACACCCTCCCCCAGCAAATTGGTGTATGATTCCAGCAGGTGCAGAGGACTTTTTGTGTCCCCATCCCAGCTTCAGGTCTCAAATATCCTCCCCCTTAAAAAGCTCTATGAAATTCTTGTGTGGCTCTTGTACCCAGGAGAGGATTTAAACCCTATTTTTAAACACACAGAGCTGGCAGCCTGGGGCACAGAAACAAGCTTCTCAAGCAAGCACTTGTGCCTCCTGCTGCTTCCCAACACAAGACCAAAGTGTAGGACAAAATGGCAGGAACCTTACAGAGACAGCACTGCTTGGGCCATGATTTGAAATGCCCGTTTGAGACTTCGTGGCAAGGGAAAATGAGGATAACCTCTTTGTAAGAAGAAAGAGGTTACAAAGTACATTGTAGAAGATGGAGTCAGCCAACAGGAACTGCAGAGGGACAGGCACCTGTCCCACTAAATTATGTATCCTCACACAGAAAGGTTAACTGTAGATGAGCAGGACACAAGAAAGAAATTCATCCAGAAAGTGGTCGAGGGGAGCTCACGAATTACCAGCAGCTGGCTGAAACCTTGCTCTGATCCAGTTACCTTGGATCTTGCCCAGAGCATCACTCAGTTGCAGTGGCAGAGGTAAGTGCTGTCATTCACTCCCATCAAAGCTACACTTCACTATCAAGCAGTATCTGCAGATGTGCTAAATGCTCAACCACTTCTGGGGTTAGGAACCTGGCTCCTGCCTCTGCTCTTTTCCTAAGGACTGAGTCATCCTGCAGCACAGCTTGAGCTGGAACTCCCAATGATCTCCTCCATTGCCAGCTCAATCTCACTTGCTCTCAACAGAGCTTGCTGCTTAATTTCTCTCCAAAAGAAGCCTCACTTATGATTTTCAGCCCACTCTTTCACTTCCTCACTTGCTGGGCACTGTCATGAGATGCGAAGGCCAGCATCAGTCCCCACTGACTTCTGCCCAGCCCAGGACTCCTCCTCATCTCCTCCCAGCCTCTCTTTACACCCCCACATATTCTCGAAGTGATTTATTCTATTTTGAATAGTCCTTCCTGCCAACATTTAGAATGGGGGAAAAAGAATTGTTATGCATCATATACTATAAGGCACAATGTGTGCAGATGCTCCAGAAGCCTTGACCCAGTATGAGGCCTGCAAAACACAGACTTCACCCAGTATGGAGGGTGGGGTTGGCCTCCAGCACTGGGTGTCAACCCACAAACTCCCCAGCCACTCACCTCCATTGGCTTCAGGGCTGCTGCTTCATGGGTTCACAGTGGGGAGCTGCACAGGAAAAGTATGGCACTTGCACACACTCTGTGCACACCAAAGCCATGGGTGATGCGGCAAGGCAGCAGAGCAGGGGCTGGCATGCGTAGCCTGCCCACCGGGAAGCAGCTGCAGGCTCATCCTGGTCCTAGTTGGGGTAGCAGGTGCTGTTGGCTAAGGCCTGATCTTCCCAATGTCTCCAAGCAAATAGACCTTGATGCTTTCATGGGATCACCCAAATGAAGGGAG
This sequence comes from Eubucco bourcierii, assembly GCA_013396675.1. Classification (NCBI taxonomy): domain Eukaryota; kingdom Metazoa; phylum Chordata; class Aves; order Piciformes; family Ramphastidae; genus Eubucco; species Eubucco bourcierii. The sequence continues at coordinate 855,142 of VWZE01010097.1, forward strand.
AGGACCAAGTGACAAGACAGAACCCAGCACAAGGCTGAGGTGCAAGCACCCTGCACACAGTCCCAGCAGCAGAGCTGCCGACACTGCTGGCGTGGAAAAAAATGACTGCTGCATTGTTAACAGTGGCAAAGAGGGAGCAATGTCACTCATGTTCCCCTCAGTGCTCCTGCAGGGAAGATGTCACAACCACTACAATAGAAGCACAGTGAGCAACTCCAGGACCTTTTCTCCCCAGGCAGGGTCAGCTTTCCAGCCATGCTGCATGTTTTACTATCACCACCATCCTGGCACCTCACCTGCACAGCTCACATGCCACCAGTGAGCTCCACAGAGATCACCCAGCAACTCCACCCCAGAGTCCAAATCCTCCTGCAAGAAGTCTCCATGGAAGCTTCCAGCAGAGGCTCCCAGAGATGTGTGCCAGAGCCTTCACTGCTCAGTACCTTGGGGACAGAGGGTGAGTGGTGAGATGACAAAGTTTACCGACTACACTAAGCTACTCAGAGGACGGAAACAAAGCAGATGCAGAAGAGTCACACTGCAAGCTGTTGGAAGTGAGAAGAATACTGTGGAAAAACATTGCTGCTGGCTTTCTCACCTGCCTTCCCTGAGCACTCTGCCCAGGAGGGGTCTGGCTATGGTGGCTCCCAGCCTGTGTGCAAGAAGTCAGGTAGAGAGGCAAGGCAACCAAAAGTACATCACATACGGTGCTTTACACACCATGGGAGCTTTCCAAAGGACCCTCAAGAACAGATGTCAACACTGGGACCATCCTCAAAGCAGCAGATGAGGCCCCTTGGAGAAGACCAGGCTCTCTGCCTACCCTACCTTACGCATTGGCTGAGTATCATCCTCAGCTGACAGCATGGGACAGAAGGTTGCAAGGTACCATGCCCTGCAGAAGTGTACCTAAACACCTTGTTTACTTCTTCCCAGCAAGGAAAGGCACTGTCCCCATCCCACAGGCAGGTACTGGCTTCCACTGTACTTGACATCACCACACTGATCAGCATTCTCAGGCCCTTCAGGAAGCACTGGAGATGATGAGAGGACCTCATTAGTGCCAGGACAGGGAAGCATAAGACATCAAATTGGGCAGTGACATCTAACAGGGATTCTGATTTGAATGGGTGGCTAACTACAGACCTGCCTCCTCTGCAATTAGATCTGTAAATCTGTAACATGAGAGTTCATAAACAACCTGGCTGTCAGCTATGCCCTTTGGCCAGGGAAGGAGCTGTCTCCAACATCAGCTCTGCTTTGTTGAAAATAATTCAAGCTTGTTATGATAGCTTTTCCCTCTAAAAAAGCTGTGGCCAAAGCCTTAGTTAGGCTCTAGTCACTGGAGAGGCATTGGCCCCTTAAGAGAGACAGACGTAAGCTGCCTTGGGGCTGGATAGCTTGCCCCAAAGGCAAAAGTCCAAGGTTCCACATCGGTCACTTTGGAAAGTGGAAGGGGACCAGCCCAAAAAGAGTTCCTGTCAGGTAAAGGCACCTGATCTTAGGTTGGGAAAAGGAGCATCCACAAGCCCAGAATCTCCCAGCCCTCACCCCTTGGAGCTCCTGTGGGATGTCCAAAATCAGCAGGATGTCTCCCTGACTGCAGTGTCTAAATATATTAACACAGGATTCTCAGGAGAGAGGTGTTGTGTCTGTCCCGTATGTGGCATGACAAGAGGAGCTCCAGACGTGTAGCTCCAGCCTCAGAGAGCAGAATCATGCTGCCTGCCTTTCCTCGGGGCTCCATGGGGAGACAAGTCACCTCCAGGGGCTGGTCTGCTTGAGCAAATGGAGGTGACAGCAGGTACAGCTCTGAGGTCTCCATCCTGGTAAGGGATACAGCAAGCTGCAAAACATATTCCTGTCCTGTTCCTTGACCTGTGCCCGCAGCTGTGGCATGCCGGGGCTGTGGTGGTTATGGCCTCTTGGCAGCCACCAGTCCTCTTCCAGCAGAACCCTGCAGGATGCCTTCTGCTGCAGTCTCTTGCTGTCCTTTCTAGCTGAGCGCACTCGCACGACCGGCGCTCCAGGCCTGCAACAGCACAGCCATTACCGTGGCTCTGCCAAGCAGAGGGAAGGCCACCCCTGCCTCCCCCTGCCTCCCCCTGCCACGGCTGGGTAGCACAAGCAGCCAGCAGCCCCGGGAAGGCAGCAGCCTGCCGAAGCGCCAAGGATTGCAAATGGATGCAGAGGAAAGCTTTGTGTGTGCTGCCAGGCGTGCTGTTCCTGCTCAAGGCACCCACACTTTGCCAGTAGTCCTAAAGAACATGTTTGGGTTTTTTTCTCCTCTCCTAACAAGAGGTGTTGCTGCTGCTTCATAGCCCCTCTCTGAGCTCAGCTTGCCCACATTGAGTCCTCACCTGTCTGAAAGAGGCTGCAGCTCAGCAGCTCCAGCATCCCTCCCACTGCTTCACTGCCACCAGCCCTCTGCAGAGAATGGCACGGTCCCCAGCAGGACAGACAGCAGCCATAGAAGATGTGTTCTCTCTCAGTGCTGGTGGCTAGGGGCAAAGGGTCAGCAGGACCAGAGAGGTATCTTTTGAGCACAGAGCCCAGGACAAGTTGCAAGGGTGACTTGAACACCCCTGCCCATCATCTTGTGCATTTACTCATCACTTCAGTGAACAAGTTCACAAGCGTTTTGAGAGAGGAATCTCTGCTGGCACCCTGATACCAATCCCACTCATTCTCACTCTGTAAGATGTCAGAACTGAGATGAGGATCCAGTAATGGCCCTTGTAGGATACAGCCAAGCCATGGCAAAGACAAGGTGCTGTCCTCTCATCCCAGCACTACCATGCCACAATAAGGAGCAAAGTCTTCAGACAAGGTTGGCTATGGTTGGAACCTGCTCCCGCAGCGAAGACCTGCTTCAACACTGAACTCCTCACCTCCCTCAGTTTGCAAGACTTTCCCCTAACTTACCATTCTCAGCACAGCTGCCATATCTTGCATACATGGGCTGTTTCTAAGGAAGAAGTGGTCAAGTTGCTGCCAATGGTGCGTCAGACTAGCCCTCCACCCTGAAGTATTAATTTTCTCGATCTGTTTTCTGAAGACAGGCAACTTTCTCTGATGAAAACAGAAGCACTTGGCTTCCCAAGGCTCATCATCTCCAAGGAGTGGTGATCAAAGCCATCCCTCTCCCATCACAGTAGGTTCCGGATGTCAGCTCCATGACACCCCGCCTACCCTCTGCCAGAGAGACTCTGTGCATTCATCAGGCATCTCCAGAGAGGCACATGGCAATCTGGAAGGCCCAGAGATGCCAGACTGCTAATGTTCTGGGGAAAAGACATCAGTGAATATTACAAACACCCCAGAAGATAAGAGGTAGGCCAAGGGAGGAAAGACCTGGAAGGAATTGGACAAAAAAAAGAGGGTAAGAGCAGGCACTTGGGAAATTCATGGAGGAATGGCACTGTCTTATTATTTAAAAAAAAAAAAAAAAAGGATACTGCTGGACCAGGTTAAGCTGCACTGAAAACAAGCAAAGAGAGTCTCACATTCCTCTTCTCCTGTCAAAACACCACAGTGACAGGTGTTGCCACCCGTGCCCTCAGAGACCAAAAACGCAGGGCTGAAGTTTGCTTGCACACTGCTCCTCTGAGACAGACACAGCCAGCAGGACCAAACATCTGCAATTCATCTTCAGTGGAGTGGGGTCCATATTGCAGCAGGAGTATCACCTCCCTAGGGCAGCGACACCCCATCAGGCTGTCAGTCACCTCAAGCGCAACCACTGGGCATGCAAAGGCACACATGGGTCATAAACCAGACTGCACCATTTAGGCATAAGAGAGGCCATGCATCCTCACAGCTTGAAGCCCTCAGCTTGCCCAGCCTTCCCATCTCTCTGACCCCTTCAGCTGCAGCAGCAGGTGCAGAGGATGCAGAGACAGCCCAGAGCTGCTGGCTGCCCAGCAGGTCCACACCAGCCTGCTCTATCTGTGCTGAAGCCAGAGCAGCATGTAGGTCAAGCTCGCAAGAAAACAAAAAGCAGCTAAGTAGCCCTCAGCTGGGAGCAGGGGACACTGACATGGTAACCACACAATGTCTCAGCCCCGTCGTGGTTCTTCACCTTCCCTGAGTCATAGGAGAGCTCTGAATGGGAAAATGGAGCAAAAAATACAAGGAGTAACTTTCAGATGGCTCCTAAAGTGCAGCATGTAAACCTGATACCTCCTCGGGAAGGAGGACATCTGCTTGCCTGCTGCGCACGGGCTTTCAGACCTGCTGGCTGGCAAAGGGCAGTTATGGCCCTGGCTACATCACATGCACCCTCCCTGCTCCCTGCAAGCACTGGTCAGCTGGGGGGGATCTACAGGTGCTCTCTAGCATAGGTCACACTGGACAAACACAGCAATTATCCTCTTCAGCTACATGTGCACCCATAGCTTAGCAAAACTGTGGGGGCATTTGCCCAGCCCATCACAAAAAAAAAATCAGCCAGAGTACAGAATGGTCTTCCAGAGACACGAACGCTTCACACGGAAATCATCAAAGGAGCGTGATAGGCACGGTCTGACCAGAGACTTCCCTGGCTAAAACAGCTGCATGTGATGACTTTCACTGGCAGGTGACCTGAAGAGGCTTCAACCTTCTGACTTAAGAAATAACCACCTCATTATGCTGTTCCTAACCCCTGCATTTATCACTGACTCAGAGTGGAGTAAAACCTTGACTTTAATCAGCATTCAGTGTTATTAATAGAACTATGAAGGAAACCTGCAGGCAGAAGAACCCAGGACAGTAGAAGCATCACTTATCTGCCAGCATCACCTCTGACATAAGCAGCTCTACCCATTTGCCTCCCACCAACCCAGTCCCTAGCAAAGCCCACCTTGTCATTGCTTTGTACCAGAAACAGCCCATAGCCCTACCCTGAAAGGACAGACTCCAGTCTGCTTAACCTCCACGGCTTTTTCTGCTCCCACCCCACATTTCCTCACCTGGGCAGGGACTATGCTGCTGCCATCAGCCAACCACTCAGAACCCCACTACAGTCCACAGCACACTCTCAGGGAACACCACCAAGATGGCAATGCCTGCAGAGACCAGAAGATGGGCAAGCTGGGGGGAGGGGAGTCAAAGCATCCTAGAGATTATCTTTGCCTCCTCCTAGGCCGTAGGAAACTAATTTCCAAGTGGTACAGCGTGGGCAAGCTGCCTCTTGGTACAGCCCCACCTTGCCCAGCCAGCATCAGGAACCCCCTGCCCTGGCACTGCCCACCCTTTCTGGGCAAGTGTGCACTTCATTGTTGGTGCAAACAAAGGAGCCATTTGTGTCTGCCAAAGAGAAAGGAAGTCAGAGGCAAAAGCATCCTACAGCCTTGGGTATATGCAGATTAAGCTGCAGAACGTTGCTTTAATGTAGCATTTTCCAGACATCAGTTAATCCCCCTGGCCATGTGCTGTCTCCATTGCCCTGGTAGAGGTAGGGTGTCTCACCTGCAGCCACAAAGGCAGCCAGCACCCACTTACAAACATGACATCCCTGGCCCAACACCTCCTGCAAGGCTGGCAAAGTTGCCGGAGAGGGACGGGTGCAAAACACACACCATGTACCCACCAGCAAGCCCGTGGGCATTGCTTTGGCAAGAAACTTGGTCTATTCTTAACGAGGAAAAATGAGGACACTGGGATTCCCACTAGCTGTCTGAGGATCTAGGTATGGATTGGCAGGCTATTAGTATCTCTCAGATGTCTGGCTACAGGATGACTGGAAGGGAGAAGCAGCTTCAAGGGATGCATCCTCTGCTGCCCTGTCACCATCATCTCCAAGTCGGTCCACGGTAAGGGAAGGTTTTTGCTGAGCTGCTTCCCTGGGTTCAATGCTAGGGTGCTGTGCTCAGTCTCCCTGATGAATCCCAGGTCACACAGGGGACTGCTTGGACTCTTCTCAGCAGTAGCGTGATGCCAGCACGCCTCAGTTTGCTGTGGCCAATCCCTGAATCCCAGGTTTTGGCAATCATGACCTTGTTCTTCTCGCCCTGCAGCTGGTTAGGAGGACGTCGAGCATCAGCAGAGCATGGGGGCTTCATTCCAGGTTTAGAAAGGAATGCCAGGCTCATTAACCCTCTCAAGGCTTCTCTGAACAGTAATTAACTCCCAGCACCTGGCGAGAGTCCCTTCCCTGTCTGATGGCGACACTGATAATGTAGGGTTTCACTTCGATGCTGCTCGCTCAGCAGCCAGGACTAGTTCCGTAGGCTCTCCCTGCCCGCCGCTGCAGCACGGCGACCCGGAGGACGCCCGTCCAAGACACAACCCCTGCCGTCTGCTTCTATTTCTGCCACATCATTTTCTCTCCCCGGTCTGCCCCGGCACACAGGAGCCGTCGGCTCCAACTCCCGCACCGCGCACCGGACCGACCCCGCCGAGCGGGTGGGCAGATCCCCATCGCCCCCGCGAAGGGCAGCGCGGGTAGGGCACCCAGGGTGCCACCTCGCCGCTCTCCCCGGGCCCGACACCCGCCAAGCCACCCCATCCTCCACAGCACGAGCCGCAGCCGCCGCAGCGGCGGCATCAGCATCCCGCAAACCGCGTGCCCCCGCCCCGCCGGCTGGGCTGGGAGGGCTCGGGGCGGCTCGCTCACCTTCTCCACGTTCTCCACCGTGAAGTCGAGGCCCTGCGGCGGCGGCGCCTCCGCCCTCCGCTCCATGGCTGCAGCGGCGGCGGCGCTCAGGAGGCGGCGACGGGAGGGCGACAGCGGCGGCGCACGGGCAGCCGCATCGCGGTGGGACCCGCCTCCCCGCCCCGACAAGGGCGGCGGCGACGGGGAGGGGAGGCAAGGCAAGGCCCCGCTCGGCTAGGTCGGGAGACGCCCGAGAGACACCCCGAGCGGAGCGGCGGGGCACAGGACTGCGCGGCCCCGCTCCCGCACCGCCTGGCCCCCGCAGGCGCGGCCGGGCAGCCCGGGACCTGCCGCAGCACCGCGCCGCACGCCGGGAGCGGTAGTTCTGGCCCACGCGCGTCCCCTGCCGGGCGCCGTGCACAGCCCCCGCTCCCCACGCGTGGTGTGACCAGTGCCGGCGGCAGCCCCGCTCCAGCCGTTCCGCTGCCAGCCTACGGCTGTCATACACGCCGGGCACTCCCGTGTCCCGTCGTCGTGTGCCCCCCACCTTCCTGGTCACGGGCACACGCAAGACTTGGACTCGCAGCCCATTGCTTTATTGCTACAGGAAAAGGCAACTGTACAAAAATAGAGTTTATCCCTCAAATTTTACAAATAATAGAAAAAGGGGGCTGGGGGCATGGGGCACCGGGGCCGGGGCACTGCCCAGGGCTTCACAGTAGCGCTGGGGTTAAATTACACCCGGCCCCTGGAGGCCCAAAGTCATAAATAGGAGCTCCTGCTCGAGAACAATAAATAAATAATTTAGAGTAATAAATAGTTTAGTGCCGCAGCACCGAAGGGGCAGTGAGGGGACCCTGCCACCTCCCAGGGAGCCGAGCAGGGGGCCCAGTGGGTTCGTCTACCCCACCTCCCTGCAGAGCACCAGAGGCTGCTACTGGCTGGGGTGTGGGTTCCCCACCCCATGCTGGTGTGATTTGGCTGCACCTCTGTCCTCTCCCTGCAGGACACCCCCTTCCTGCAGGACAGCACTAGCCACTGCCAGCCCCCAAGGGGACAGGGAGATTTCTCCCCCTTTCTGACCTCTGAAGCTTGTGTGACACTTATCCTGGGCTCCCCTAAAGCAGGTGTGCAGGAGCACCAGTCCAGGAGGTTGCAGGTGAGCCAGGTGCTGCCAAACGCCAGGCTGGCATACCGCTGAGAGCAGCAGGAATGCTCTGTACCCCTTCCAGCTCCTTGCCCAAGACTGAGCTGGGATGCACTAGGGCTGGACGCTGCATAGCTGGCCGCACCAGCTGCTTGGCACTGAGTGGGAGGAGGTTCAGCCACCTACCAGCCACCATGGCTCCATCTCACCTGGGCCCCTCATGACCATGTAAAACTAGGGGCACTGGCCTCTGCCAGACCCTTCCTCTAAGTGCCAGTGCCACTGTGTGTGGCAAGCCAGGGTCTGCCAGCATGTATTGAGCCAAGTCCAAGCCAGCAGCCCCCTCCTCAGCCAATGCAGCTGCACTCAGCTGCTGAAAGCTTCTCCACTGTCTGCCATGTGTTCTGCACATCCATGAAGGAGACGGCCTCATAGCGGGTTGGCCGGCAGCAGGGGTGGCTGAGGACCCTCTCCCGCGGACCCGGGGTGATGAGCTGCTGCTGCAACAGGCTGTCCAGAGTCAAATCATAGTTGCTGCGTGTCCGGTGGCAAGAACCACTGCAGTACTTGAAGAGCACGATCTCGTCTGAGTTAAAGCCCAGGCCCAGGTCACGCACCTTCACCATCAGGTTGCGGATATGGCAGTTGCGCCTGCGGGCCACTCGTGAGGGTTTCCTTGTCTCCTTGGCTTTGCTAGTACCAGGTGGTGAGCGCTCGGTACGTACCAGTGGGTCCCCAGCCAGTTCAACAGCACCTTGGCCACCCGTTGTCACGTTGTCCCCTGCACACAGAAGGGACAGTGATGTCACATCCCAGCCCACACCCACTACCCTCCTGGGGCCTTGCCAAGTCTGCCTGTCCCTGCTGTGACCTGAAGACCCACCCATGCCTGACCACCTCCTACAGCACTGCCCAAGCACCCGTCAGAGGGTAGGTGGGAACCTAGCCAAGCATCTTCTCATCCCCAGGGCTCTGCCACCATCCCCAGTGTGAAGCACAAGGTCCCATGTGTTCAGCTCCCTCAGCTCAACACCCCCACACAGCCTGGGGCTCCCAAGGTGGTTTCCAACATGACCATGCCCCAGATTCGGAGCTACTATGCCCTTGCAGGGGGGTCTTGCCCCAACACCTACCATACAGCTGGCTCCAGGCAGTCGCAAGTGGTACCTCTGCACCATCTTCCACAGGAGCACTCTGAGACATCAGGGCTGAGTCCAGAGTCTCATTGCAGTGTGGCATTCGTGGGGTGCCTGCAGCCAGCCCAGCCAGCAGTGAGAGGATGGTGAGGAGCCCCCACAGAGTCCCTTCCTGCAATAAAGCACAGCACAGTGAGGTAAGCCTCAATCAGGATCCCTGCATCAGAGACAAAGCTCCATAGATGGCGTTGGGGACAGACATGTGGTCCCCACCATCATGGCCAGCCAGGCCTGGGCTCACCTTGGGTTGCAGGTGTGTGGTGGGTCCAGCATGCCTTAGCTCTGATGGCCACGCTCGCTGCTCCATGCTGGCTGAAAATGCAGAAGCAGTAGTCAGCATCCATGCAGAGGGGGATGATGTGGTCATTGAGGTGGACAAATGGGAGCTGACACCACCTCTTCCCAGTCCCTGCCAAGCATGCCATCCACTTCCTCAGCTCTTAGCTGCTCACAACTCCTCCTGCACACCAGGTATGACGCCCACACACCTCGCTGCACAGCCAGACAACCCTCACTGCCCCACGTGCTCCTTTCAAGGTATTTGGTAGCTGGGACACTCCAGCTTTCAGCCAGCACCTCTCCTCGGGGGAACACAGCCACATCCTCACACAAGCAGCCCAAGATGCCAGGCTGGCCCATGAGGCAGCAGCTGGGACTGGGAGTGCCACGTGGGGGGGGGCCTTTCCCATGGTCCTTCTCTGGGAATGTTTTTCTTGCTTGCAGTGGGAGCCTGACCTTGGAAACTTCAAATCCATTAGCACAGAGTTCTTGAGTCCAGCCGCCTCCTAGCCCAGCACTGGCTCCCCTGCCCACTGCCTGTGCTGAACTGGTACATGCAACCGCCAAAGCAACGCAGGTGAGCAGGGCCGCCAGGAGCAGGATGGTCAGACAGGTCCCACGGGGACATGGTGGGGCACAGGGCACAACATGGGGCTCACTGAAGTCATTCACTCCAGTGACACAGCCCAGTGTCCACTGCCATGACACACATAGCAGAATTTGGTCCCAGTGGAGCAGTGAGCAGGGTCTCAGGAGAGCCATGTCCCCTGGGAGGTGCAGGGGCAATTCCCAGTCTGCACCTCCATCCCCAGCTCCCTCAGGGTGTAGGGAGTCCCCTATACTCCAGGCCAAGGTTATCCAGAGGTGGGTCCCAGGGGGCTTGAACCCTCCTTGATCTATCTGCTGCATCTCCTGTCTCTCAGGAATGGACTTGTCCCCTCAGAGCTCAGTGACATCCTGCAGTGGTAAGTTCCTCCATCCTCTCCATGCCTGTACCTCAGCAGGTCCCAGGTGCTTGCATAGCACAACTGGGACAGGACACGCTGAGGAGAGTACTCCTGGACAAAAAATGGACACGTCTAAGCACCACTAGGACAGAGACAAAATAAACTCCCCCAGCATCTCAGGAGATGGTCCCCAAATCCTGATTGCTGCATCTGATGCCGCCCTGCATTGCCCACATGGTCTCATGGGATTGTGACCAGTACTGCCGGGCCCATGCCTCCTCTGGAGGCTGTCCATCAGACAGGATTCGTTCCCGGTCCAGGCAGGGCTGCCACTGGGCCCCGGGCTCCGCCAGCGGTCGCAGCCTGGCCAAGCACAGCCCACGCAGCACGTCGCTCCCGTGGCGGCCCTTGGCCCCGCGCCAGACGCTGACGCCAGGTCATGATTTTCCCAGGCCAGCACCCTCAGAGGGCCCAGGCGAGGGTTCCCGTGCCCCGCGGGAGGGGACAGTCCCCTTAACTCCCGCCCGGTCCCCACTCCAGTGGCCGACTGCCCCGCCGCGGCCCCTCGGCCACAGCATCCCGGCGGGACAGGGCAGGACAAGATGAGACAGGACAGGATGGAGCAGCTCATGCAATTCAGGCTTCTCCCATCCGGCGGCAGCACGGCCCCGGGTTCTGCGGCGAGAGTGCTGCCGGCGGGACACCGGGCGAGGGCACCCTCCCTTCGCTCCCGCGAGTCTCGGAGCCGGAGCTATGGACGTGTCCCGCCAGGCTTTCCGCCGACACGGAGCCCCGTCTCTGCTTTCCCCCAGCTCGGGAAGGCGTGAGCCAAGCTCCTGGGCACTTCACGGGAGTGCCAGATATGCACCCCCCAGAGCAGATCCCTTGCTCCAGCATAGCTTGGCGGGGTTTCTCCCTCCCACGGCTGCAAGAGGCCAGCTGGCCCAGGAGTCCTTCACAGGGTAGGATCAGGTCCACCCACGCGAGAACCTGCCTGCACCCCAGCCATGTGTCCCCTGCCTGGGGACTGAGCAGCAGCGCGATGGGGAAGTCCCTGTGCGGGTCACCTCACGTCACTTTGTAGAGTCCCTCTACCTGCGCTAGGCACAGGGCGCTGAGCAGCGGCTGCCCCAGGAACTGCCCCAGGCCCCCGGGGCAGCTGGGAGCCAATCGCGAAGCGCATCCACGCGGGGTCAGCGATGCCCTAGGCCCGGGGTGAGTGGCTCAGCTCACGGAGTGGCCGACTTAGGAAGGGTCCTAGCACCGCTGTGGGATGCCTACGGACCCCCACGGGCACCTGCCCAGCATCCCACCGCGCTACCCCTATAGCAGGAGAAGCAACTAGGGGAGTCAGAAGCCCACGTGTGAAGCGGAGCGGGCACTCGCTCCGCGAAGACGTGGGACGCCGGAGCCGGACACGTGGGGCACACGGGCGACACCAGCCTCGGCCCCAGACCGAGGAAAGCAAAGCCGCGGAGCATCGGGCAGAACCTACCCGGACATCCCCGCCCCGGGGCTCCCTCCCTCCCACTGCCTGAGCAGCAGGGGCACGGACCTGCCAATAGGCCGGGGCGGGACCCCAGGGAAGAGGCGGGTGACCCCGTACTCGTGCCCCCCGGGCAGCCGCAGCAGGGTCCCGCCTTTCCTCGTCTGGCCCCGGCACAGCCACAGTCTGGCCGGGCTTAGCACCCCTGATGCCACCCGGAACGTGCCCGGGGGCGGCCGGATCCCCTTCGTTGCTCCGCGTGTATTGCTGTGGAGGC
>VWZE01010097.1:867065-905837 GCA_013396675.1 Eubucco bourcierii
GCTCCCCGCCGCCCCCCGCCGCCCGCTGCCGCCGCGCCGGGGCGGGGCGCGGGCGGGGGCCGGCACTGCCCCACCGGCACCAGCTCCCGCCGCTGCGCCCGGTCTCGCTCCCGGTGCTGCTCCTGCTGTGACTCGGGGCGCAGGTCCCAGTCCCGGTGCGCCTCGGAATACGGTGCCGGTGGCGGCAGGCGGGCGCTCAGTGAGGAGCAGCAGCGGCTCCATCCCGCTCCCGCCGCTGCCGGTGTCAAATTCCAGCCGCCGTCACCTGACCAGCGGGGCGGGCACCAGCACCGGCAGCAGGTTCCTAACTGGCACCAGGATCCCAAACGGCACGCCGACCCGCACGGCAGCGGCTTCGGGACTCCGACCCACAAGGGCGCTGGTACAGCCCCGGGAGCAGGACGGCACTGCGATCGCGCCAGCAGCAGGAGCCGCAGCCCGACTGGCATCAGTACTAGCTCCGCGCCGCGATCCGCCAGCTCTCGCGGAGACTTGCATCCCACCGAGACTGGCACCGGGACCCCCGGCGGAACCTGACCACCACCTGCCCGCCCGCCGACCCACGGGCCGACGGGCACCGCTCTACTCCGTCGGCTAGGCGGACGGGCAGACGGACACACGGCCCGGACGGACGGACGCACGCCTCTTGAGCGGGGCTCTATGCCCCGACAGCCCGGTTTCAGCGCTGGCAGGACGGACACCCCTGTGAAGGAATTCTGCCCTTCCCGGAGTGCTCCGGAAGCAAAGCTCCACGGGGCCCCTTGCACACAGCGTCCCACCCAGTCCCGTGGAGCTCCGGTTGGGTTGGGTTTGCGGGGGACCGTGCCACGGCGGGGCTGGCCGGCGTCCCACGCACCCCGAGGCCCCGCGGGCGACCGCCGTGCCTGGCGTTCACGTCCAGCCTCGCCGGAGGAGGAGTCCGGCCTCCTTGCCCTGCCTCCCAGCTCGCCCGTTCCCCGCGGCCACGACCGCCCCGCGGCGAGGTCCAACCCGGCGGGGCCACCCACCGACGGGCTCCTTACCTCCGCCGTCTCCCTGCCTCCCTCCGCCGGGGCCGTCGCAGGCCCCGGGGACATGGGGGCCGGCTGGCGAGCCGAGTCGAGCCCGTGCGAGTCCTTACGTCACCGCCCAGGGCCCTCCACGTCCATCCTGGGGCTCTCAAGTGCTCCTTGCAAACGTGCCAAATCCCAGGGCCGCCTCCGCTCGGCCCCACTTCACACGTGGTCCCCCGGCCAGAGCCGACCGCCGGGGCACAGCGCAGCCCGGGAAAACCCCCCGGGGCCAGACCTCATAGCCCGCCGGCCCCCCGAACCCTGCCTATGGCAGGGTCCGGAGGTGTCGGGCCGAGCTGCGCGTCCCGGGCTGCTGCTGCCGGCGATGTCATCTGCCCCAGCAACGCTTCGCCGCCTCGCCGCAAACTCCCCGGGCTTATATAACTCCCTGGCTGGAGCAGGGCCAGCGGCTCCATCGCCGGCCGTGCCACGGCTGCATGCCGGCCCCGAGTCTTTCGTAGGGTCTGCCTCGATGCTCGGGACCCCCCGCGTGGCATTAACTGCTTCTTCGCCTCATGGCAGAGCAGGTCCCACGCTCCTGCCGGGAGCCGTGTGCGAGCCCTGTCAGAGGTGTCCGCCTCGTCTCATCTCCACGGATTATCCTGTGCGGGGATGACAACTCCTGCGGTCCTCCTGCGGCATCACCTGCCAGGGCTAAGCTGTCTCCGCCACTGCTAGCAGGGAAGGTGGAGGTGGCACGCAGTCTGGAGCTGCTGCCCCTGCCCTGGTGTGGCACTGTGTGACCCCGGTTCCCCCCTGCTCCCTGTGCCTGTGGGTGGCTTCATGCCTCCTTGTGGGACTGTGTGGGAGGGTGAGCTCAGCTGTGGGACTGTGCTGCCCCACAGCTGTGGCCTGAGTTTGCTCCCATCTATGATTCCCTCATGGCAGCTGGCTAAGGTGATGTCCTGAATGCCTTGGCCCAGCAGAGTTTTGGAGAGCCAGGAATATCCCTGGGATGGGTTCAGCTAAGGGCAGGCAGTGGTGGGCAGGGACAAGGATTTTCTGCTTTTCAGGTCTGCAGACTGTCTAACTGCTTGGAAAGTTTCTGTGCAAGTGGCTTGTGGTATTCTGGGTTTCCTGTCTCCCTCCTTGGGGCTGGACTGGCTGCAGCCCTGCCCATGAAAGGGGAGATACCCAGGAGGGGCTGCTATCAGAAGGGACAGCTCCTACCTCAAGGACAGACCTTGGGACTTGGAGAGAACCTGGGTGATGGGTCACCCTAGGGGTTACCCTATCCTCTCCCACATTTCCTGAGAGTTGGGCTGGTTCTCATGCCCACAGGGTACAGCTACAGTAGGTGTGATGCTGGTGGTGGGCAGGAGGCTGTGTGTGGGATATCCAAGGAACCCCATACAGGTCGCCCTATGGTGTCCCAAGACCTGTGAAAAGGGTAGCTGTGCAAAGCCTGGTCTCTGTCCTCTTCCCTGTGTGGCTGATATCCCAGACACTTTGGGGGCCCTTGTCACGAGAGATGTACCCCACCGCTGCCATTAGCCCCACTGATGTTCTACCAGCAGCACCTCCTCCCCATTCCCCTGAGATCAGAGTGACAGAGGGTGGCATGTCCCACCGCTGTACTGCTCTCTCCTCTTGGGCTCCCATGAATATTTCTTTGCCCTGGGGAGTGCTAAGCATCAGTTGGGCTCCACAGGGTGTGGGGGTGCAGGACAGGAGCTGCATGGGGCCCCATGGGTCTCCAGAAGGATGACCTGGTCCCTGGCTGCTGCTGGTAGCAGGTGACATGGTGTGTCAACCTGTACTCCCACACCTGCAGGGCACCGGTGTCCCTGTGTCCCTCGTCTGATCTGGAATGAGCTCCGCAGAACCAGGGCCCACTGTGACATCTGTCCCTGGCTGTGCCTGTTAGGATGGGGATGACATGGTCCACCCAGATGGTAGGCCTAAGCATGCTGTGGTTGCTGCTGCACCTGCGTGAGGCCACACCTGTGGGAGAGAGCTGTGACACAGATGGACCAACCAGTGGCACTGTTCCCAACTCAGCAGTGATGTGGCTCCTTTGGGGACACCTGCCCCAGAAAGAGTGTCCTTTCCTCTGCTGACTGAACCTCCCACACACAGTGTCTGTGTGCCCCAGTCTCAGGCTTTGCACTCTACCCCTCCACAGCTCTCCCAAGACATGGGCCAGCCCTGGGGTTGGCCCAGCCTGATGACAGTGGTGGCTCTGCTCTTGAAGGTCTGGGAACAGAAGATGGCAGGACAAAGGGCTTTGAGCAGCTCCAGCACCTCCATTCTGGGTGCGATTTGGAACTTGCAGCCATACACCAGGGAAGGTTGGACATTGCTTCTGTGATGTCCTATCAGTGCTGGCAGGAAGTCACCTCCTTGCATTAAAGAGCTGGCAGGTCTGGTAGTTCAGTCACCAATGTGGTTGCCCCAGGGAATGGGACTGTCTCAGGACCTTCCCTGTGGCTCTGGAAGCCCCACAGCACTGCAAATTTGTTGCAGGGCTTATGCTCCTCCTGTGGGGACGTAGCAGGTGTTGGGAGATGGCTTTCTAAACTGCTTCCTTCCTGGATGCTGTAGTGAGGTCACTTGGCCAGACAGATACCTTTGTCAGGGCTGTATCTAGACCAGTTCCTCCTGTGACCCTTGTTGGTAAGCTACCACTGTCAAGGAGTCCCTGAGAGAGCAGGCAGAGTCACAAGCAGGACAGCCCTCTGCCCCCTGACATGGCATGCACCAATTCAGAAGTCCCTTTCCCACCGGCCAGGAGCACAGCATTCTCCTGTCTTCATTGCCAGGCCAGTGGCCTTGGCTATTTGCAGCTTTTGGCTTCTGCCACCAGGTTATTGTGCTGGAGGAGTCAGCAGTGCAGCCGGGCTGGGGACAGCCCAAGCAGGGGAATCCCTCTGCCTCCATTTAAAAAGACCAAATGCAGCAGAAGAATGAGGCCAGCCAAACTCGTTTGATACCTTTATTGCTTCTGTGATATGACTGAATTGATGTGACATAAGCTGGCTTGGGGGAGCCTGCAAGACTCTTACTCTCCCTGCCTAGAGGGGAAATTAAAAAAAAAAAAAAAAATCTCTCAGAAACAAAAACTAATTAAAAAAACTCATTGAGTTCTTGCATCTCAGCTCGGTACAGTACCGGCAAGTACACTGGCCTTTGGAGCGAGTCCCCCTGCAGGCTGTGTGAGCAGTGGGTACCAGGAGGGGCTGCGTAGTGGCCTGGGTCACTCACACCAAAGGACACATCTCTAATACTGCATGTAAAGTGCACCTGGTGCCAATGGAGCTCAGCATGGCAGATGCCTCCCTGCCAGGCAGTCTGGAAGCCCTTGTCTGTCACTGGTGCTGCCCATACCCAGTCTGTCAGCCTCTGATACAGAGTCCTGTCCTGACACCTTCCCCCTCTCCCAAGAGTGCCCATGCTGAGGAGCAAAGCAGCAGTGACCCCTTGTTGCTCCCTCCCCCAGGAAAGGGAGATGCTGGGCTGAGGGATGCTGAGCTGCAGAAGATCCTGCTGCTGGTTCATGTTCTGTCTGTGGTGCCTCCATTTGGCATGTGCACCTGAGGCCACAGGATGGCCTAATGTGGTGAGCTAGTGGAAGGAGCCCAAAGCCAGGCTGGTGGGGACTGGGGAGGGCTGCATGCCACAAATGCACGAGCAGCCTGTGCTCGCGCTGTGGTCAGCAGAGCAGCAGCTCTCTGGTAGCACTCTCCCCCGGAACAACACGTGCTGGTTGGCCTGCAGCTCTCCAGACCTATTCTCTGCACCAGCTGGCACAAAACTCCACTGAGGGAACTGCCTCCCCGACCTCTCTGCACTTTCCTGGCCTCTCTAGGCAGGTTCCCTGCCACCCATGTGGCCTTTCTGCACAGCAGTGTGTCAGAGGCACCAGGCAACCCGGCTCTATATTTAGGCTGTGGAGAATTCCCCTGGGCTCTCCCTTCCAAATTGAAAAGGTGAGTCACCGTGAGGGAGAGGCCAAGACTCACATCCGTCCCACTGACCCTGCTCTGACCTGCGTGCACCGCTCTGAGCTGGCAGGACTGCAGAGTTTGGGAGGGCGGGAGGTGGCTGCAGGTGCACATGGGGAGGTGGCCAAAGGAACAGGATCCAGGAGCAAAGCCCAGCACTATGCTGCTCTCAGGGCTGGGGTGTGCTCCCCCACTGCCCGGCTGTAGGGCTGCGCCGTGGGTGCGCTTGTCCCACCAATGTCAAAGGTGACAATAAGTCTTTAACCCCCAGGCAACCTCCCATCCCCTTTTCTTCTTCCAGGTGGTCCTGACCCACCACAGTCACCCTGGGACATGCACTCATATACTCAGCCTCTGCACTTATTCCTGGAGACATCCATCAAGATGGAGCAAAGGGCTTGGAGGCACCTCCCTGGTCTGCAGGGGCAGCTTCCCATCAGGACCCATCCCTGGCTGTGCTGGGGAGTTGGGATGCCAGGGCAAGGAGAGCAAGGACCATGCTCTCTCCTTGGACCTGGAGCCAGTGAACTGGAAGATAAAGGTACCCGTAGTGCTCAATAAAACAGACTAAATCAAACTAATGCCACCACAGCTTTCATGGGTTTGCCTTCTCTGGCGGTTGGAGAGGAGCCCAGCATGGACACCAAAGGCTCTCTTCCCCTGCTCCTCCTACTCCTGGCTGCAGCCACCAGCCATCTGGCATTTCAACTCACTGCAGCATATGGATGTGGCCCATCATCCCATCACTGCTCAAGGGCTCCTACAGCAGCTGATTAAAGACCTAGTTGAAGCATCAAGGTGGAGGGTGGGTGCCTATCCCTTCCTGAGCCACAGCCTCAATCAGATCTGGGCTAGGCACCCCTACTGCCACCATGGCAGAGACTCCAAGGACAATGGTCCCAGGTCTAGGCTGATATATGTGAACTGCAAAGACAGTGTTGCCTGGAGAGAGCAGTGGAAATCCAGTCCCTTGGGCTCCTTGGGCAGGAAAACCAAACTGGTGTGCAATATTCTAATACGTATTTGCCACAGCATATACTCAAAAAATTGCTGGGAACTCCAGCTCTCCAGGCCACAAACCTCACAGAGGATCCTGGGGGAAGGGGTATACTAGAGCAGGGACCACCTGTCTGGGAGGTCAAAGGGACAGAAGAAGGAATGTAGGAAGGAAGAAGGGGAGGGAAGGAGAGCCTCCAAGTATCTGTCTTCTGTGGCCTGGAAGAAGCAGGATCTTTGAGCTGTTCCAAGGGAGTTCCCATGAGGCAAGCAGCAGCCATGACCAGAAGCTGGACAGGACTTGCCTATGAGCAAGCTTCCTGGCTACAGGACTTGCCTATGAGCAAGCTTCCTGGCTACAGGTGCACTACTCAGGAGAGGCTCTCAGGGTGCACATCCCATGCAGGTCTGTGAGCAGCACCCAGCACCATGTCATGAGAACTGCCTCCACTTGCAGTCTGTTCTCAAACCACTCAAACCACATATGGTTTCCTCCTCTGCCCTATGCCAGAGCCACAGACCCCTAAAAAGTCAGTGGGAGGAGAAGCAGTCCAGGGAAACTGTGTGAGCCCTGCTCTGAGCATCCCTTGCCCATGTCAGGGCCTTGTTCTCTGCTCAGGTCAGAGCATGGTTTTGGGGTGCACTGTGTGCAGTGCCAGGACCATAAGGCCAGTCAGCGTGCCTCTGTGATCCTCCCCTCCATTCACCTCATCACTGTCTGGCTGCACACTGGTGCATTGGCACATAGGGACTTGGCTTGGGATAGTGCTTGTGGGAGCACTCTAGCCTGTTCTAGGCTAGGAAAGACTGGGAGCCAATTTGTACCTGGAACCATTCCCCAGCGTTCTGCCCATGCACTCCAGGTGGATGACACCACCCTGCTGTCCTCACACTCAGCCACTTTGCTCAGTTTATTCCAGCTCCTCTGAAATATGTACACAAATCAAATGTGCAAATACTGCAACCTGGGACCAAGATGGCAAAGGAAAGGACATGCTCCTGAGAACAGAAGGAGCAGCAGTGCTAGAGCAGCACAGGAGGAGCTTGGAAATGAAGTGAGTAGGTGCTGAGCAGAGGGTGAGAGCTTCCAGTGGGTCTCCACCTGTGCCACCGGCAGGTTCCATTGTGAGGTCACATCTCTTAAAGGGAACATGATTGAGTTTGGAACATAAAACAAACATCTTTGCTGGCCTGCTCTCAAACTGTAGTTTCAGATCTTTGTGCAAGGTCTGACCTTCCAAAGAATAAATTAGTCCTCCACAATAAAAAAGCAGGATGCTGTCCAGAAATGGTGACACCAATCTGCATGGACTCCACAGGGGCCCTACACAGCAGGCACACACCAAGAGCACATGAGAGGCTGGTTCCTCAGCACAGGGAGGCAGGAAGGTGGGGAGGGTCTGCTGCAAGTAGAGAAAGCCATTGGCTCCTCACTCCACCTTGGGGTCAGGGCAGAGGCAGAGCAGGGAAATGGCTATGGAGAACACAGCCTAGTTAAGTGCCTGCTGCCTCTATGCAGGAAGCAAGGAAAAGTGCAGAAAACCAAACCCATGCTCATCTCCATCCAGAAGCTCTAAGTGGAGAACTAAGGAAAGCCATTATTCTCCTTTCAAATTACAGCAGCACCAACAACACCAAGGTTTTGGACGGATTTGTTTCCCTGGGGAAAGGTCTGAGGCCAGACAATGCAGATGGAGCGTGGAGAGGCTGGGCTTTTCACAGGGCTGTGCACAAGCAGACTCAGCCTTGCACCTTGGTATCTCTAGTGTGATTCCAGCAGAGTTTCTTTTAAAAAATACTTTGTACATTCAGGCAGTGCTGCCTCAGAGCAGCGTCACCCTCCCATTTGGCACATATTGTTTTATTCACAACCTTTTCTTCTCTCTCTCCTGAGTCTTTCCTGCTTAATTCAGGACACAAAATATCCATCTGTGATGCAGAGTTCAAGAACTGACCATTCAGCCCTTTGTCCACCTTCTGCCAGTTCCAGGCCTGGAGGCAGCAGATCCTGCAACCCTTTCACTGACTGGCAATGCGAGAGGGTCTTCCTGGAGCACCTGGGCATCTCTTCAGTGAGGTGGAATTCTTGCAGGGGGCTACCAGTGCCTGCTCCCAGAGCTGCAGCTTGTGTCTTCTTCTCCTCCCCTGGAGGCAGTGGCTGCAGCCACTCAAATCCCACTGGTTAGGTCTGTGATGACTCGAGCTTTCACCAGCTTCCGCAGGAACTCCTTCTCCCGCTGGATGTTGTGCGTCCAGGACTGGAAGGAAATGGGAGAGACAGGAGGTCAGCAGCTATCCTGGCCATGTATGCTCCCATCCCCTATGTTGCAGGAGACTCTGGCTGGGGCAGGGAAGTGGCTTTGGCCAGGGAGACAGACTGTACTGCAGACCAGAAGAGCCCTTGCAGACCAAAGGTTTCTCTTTCCTCATGTCAATACAGCCAGCAGAGTTTGATCTAGGTACCTGAAGTAAGAGGTCTCCCCTCTTACCTCAGGTACCCAGAGGGTGAATATTTTTTGGCATGGTAAGACCTGATCTGTGCAATCCAGGTACCTTAGGAAGGTGGAGCTGATTACAGTGCCCTTCCAAGCCACCACACAATGAAGTCCAGCTTCACAGCATTAACAGTTATGTACACTGGGTAACAGAGCTGGCAGAGAACACGGTACCAGGACATGTTGTATCCCCACACCTGCCAAGGGAGGTCTCTGGAGGACGTATAAAGGTATATGCAGATGAAAAACCCCAACACCAGCCCTGTCTGGGCTGGCTCTTGCCTTTGGTTGCCCCATCAGGACAAAATCATGTGCTAAAGGTTACAGTAATACAACATGATGGGTGAAATAGTCACATCTCCCAGCCAGGCATTTCAGACCACTGATTGCTATAGCTGGTGTCAGCCCATTCAGATGTGTTCCCTGCAGCAGGCTTTAGCCATGATCACAGCATCTGGCATCATCCCTCTGTGCTACTACTATTAAAGCACTTAATGACAGCAGGTTTGTCTCCCTGAAGAGACCAAGGTAGAGCAGGGAAAAGCAACTTTCCCCAAAATTTACTAACAGGACAAGAATCCCAGTAAATGACTCCAGCACAGTGCTCAGGTCAGCAGGTAATTTGAACTCTAAATATGATCTGGAATATGACAAAATCACTCTATGGGAACCACCGTGAAATGGCCTCAACCAACAAAGTATCAGCCCAAAGAGTCCTCTGAGGGCACTTTGTCATAGATATCTAAACCCAGGTCACCCACTGAAAAACCATGGGCACCTGTCTGCAAAGCACTGACGGTGTCCATCACACATAATGTGTATGTGTTTCTCCTGGTGCCTGTACAGGACAAACAGCTCTCAGTCATGACTGCTGTGTGGCAGTGACAGCCCTGGTCATGGTCTGCAGCTTGCTGCCAAGAGGTTCAAGGGATGGCAGGTCCCTCTCTAGATTTCCAGCACATTTTGGAAAGATCTCTCTTGATGTTACTGTGCCACGTACAAGCCAATTCCATCCCCTCAGTGCACAGGAATGACAACAGTTGAAGCTGCTAAGGAAAGTTCAGGCAGGTCTTGTCTTGTAACCTGTGTTTAAAAGAAGTCTTCAACTTTCTCTGATTCCAGTGACACTGTTCCCTGAATGCTGAAAAGGGTGCACCAGCACTGGGAACAACAGAGCCACGTGTGGTAAACTGTGCAGGTGCTCTTAAAATGCAGAAGACGTTGTCTCTAAACTGAGAAGGTGATGCCCAAAAGCAGCTCAGCATTTGGTCTCTGCTAGCATAAAAGCAGAAACTGAAAACTGGCACTGGGAAGAAAGCTGGCTTGTAAAGGGAAAACAGCATGAACTTCAGAATGCAGCAATGTGAGTGATGGTGCTGAAGAGCAGAGGGATTTGGGAGAGCCTATCACTTGGAGTCAGAGAGCCAGGCCCCCCAACATGCTGGAAACAGTCCCACGTGTGGCATACCAGCCAGTCCCAGGTTTGGCCTCCAGCACACAGCAGTGCCCCTTGACAACACAGCCCCTTGCTTGGAAGGCAGGGCAGTGGCAAAGGCAGCTGAGCAAGCACGTGTGCTCCTGCCAGCAGGCACTGAGCAGCCATCTGCTGGCGGGGAGGCCACGCCGGAACACCAGCTCTCACTGCATTCACTTACATCTGTTTTGGCTTGTTGTTCAAAGCCTGTTTGGAGCACTAAGGAGCCTGATGTGCCTGATACATCATAGCACAAGCTGATCCATCATTATGGTCTCAACAAACAGTAGAAGAAACCAATTGCTTTCACCCAGGACAACTTACTTGCATCCTTTAGCACAGAGGGCAACTGAGGAAACAGCCACTTCTAGGCAAACTCAGCATCACCTCAGGCCACAGGCAAGTGCCCTATCTGATGGCAAGAGGAAATCTGCTTTGTCAAAGGTACAGTGGAGCAGGAATTTAAGTACAGGAGTGGGACAACAAAATTTTGGGTGATACAATTGCAGTCCCTTGCATTACGGCCAGGCCTGGTTCCAGCACTGAGTGCAAGGCTGCTGCCAAGACCTATAAACCTCTGGCTGCTCAGCATCCAGGCTGCACTGCACGTGGGGCACTGTCACAAACTCCACTTTCCAAGTAGAAAGCCACATACAAGAGAGTTCAACTTCCTATTTGATTCATGGATCTTAGTGGTGTCTGTGGCAGTACTCTCAAATGTTTTGTGGTTGAATGTAAGACCACAGAGGAAGAGAATTCCCTGTTGAGGACAGGCTTTTGGCCCTCCCAAAGAGCACTAGCAGGGTGCTCTGTGTGGTGCTACTCCCCCCATGCCCAGCAGCAAGGAGAGCAGGAGGGATGAGGCATGTCTTCAACACCAGCTCCAGTTACTGGTTACAGGAGGACTCACTCCACTGACAGACAGAGCTGATCAGGTGAAAGATGCTACATTCCAGTGCCAGCCTTGGCACTGGGGAGAAGAGCTGGTGCAGATTTCTCAAAACTGTTGGAGAGAGGTTGGCACCTCAATCCCACAGGGGAAAGTCAATAAAATGGAAACCAAAACCCCACCAAGTTTTAGGGTGTATGCACCCTAATTTGCACTGTGAAGCACAGCCTGGGTAACACACACCGCTGAGAGGGACTGAATCAGAAGACTGTGAGCTGAATTCATGTCTGGAGGTCGATTACATGAAGCAGCTGCAATGCTGGTGGTTTATTCCTGCTACTACTGCAAAGAAGCCTTTTCCTGCCCTTGGATGCTGTGCTGGCAAGATGCTCATTGTCCCTTCTCTTTGACCCTCTCTTCCCGTGCACTCCGAGCCATTACTGCCTCATTTCCTGTTCCTGTACATGGGATTGTTCCCATTCACAGTCCTCCTGCCTGAAGTCTTGAAGCTACCTCTCAGCATCAGAAGTAAAAAACTTCAGCTATTCTCCCATGAATTAGCACTTCCAGAGCAACTTAACATTCACTGCCACCTCCACCTTCTTGTCCCTGCATGTCACCACCACCCCTGCTCCTGCAATCTGGCAGACTGG
Organism: Eubucco bourcierii; assembly: GCA_013396675.1. Taxonomy (NCBI): domain Eukaryota; kingdom Metazoa; phylum Chordata; class Aves; order Piciformes; family Ramphastidae; genus Eubucco; species Eubucco bourcierii. Next base: position 878,569 of record VWZE01010097.1, read on the forward strand.
CTCTGCCCTCTCCTCTTTCCACCACTCTCTTCGAGCAGCTGTCTGATACAGCTTCCACGTGTGCAAACAAACGGGCTGCTTGTTTGAGCCCACGGTCAGAGTAATGAACTTCTCTGAGTTCCAAAAGGAAAGTCCCAGGAGGCTCCAGAGCCCTTCTTGTTCCTTGGGGATCAGGCTGGGATTTCTTTGCTTTGCACCTCTCTCTGACTAGTGTGTTTGCTCCTTTCAGCAGAGAAAGAAGCAGCAGGAGAGTTGCACTGTTACGGCTGTTAGGTCTGTCCATCCCGGAGAAGTGGCAGTGGGTCTGATCATTTGGTCACAGTTATTAGATCAAAATCTATCACTGGTTAAAGCCACTTTTCAGGGTTATGCAAATGCAGCAGCCCCAAGCCACCTGTCCTTTTTTTCTTGACAACTCCATGAGGAAGCACAAAACATCCTCTGTTCCTTCAAAAGAAGCCAAGCAGAGTATTTTAAGACTAAGTAAACGTTTCTGAGAATAGCCCAAAGGAAGGTAAGCTCCCCATCTGTAACCAGTTATAATCAGGGAATGCCTCAGCTCCAGAGCACATTAGTCTTACCAAGTATACTGCCATATTTTAAAATACAGGAAGATTAAATCAGAGAGAGTTAAGTCAATGAGGAATGCATTCAAGAAAAACAGCAAGCTGTAATACAGAGGTCTGTTTCTCAGGTCTGTTAAACCCTCTCTATTTCTGCAAGTTACTAGCATTTCCACCACTAAACCTGCACAGAAACCCCAGCAGCAACAAGAAATGCTGCTTCACTGGTAACAGTTTCCAGTCTCTGCCAGTGCTAATTTATCTCTGACTTTAACTTTCAGTGCCCTGTATCTAGAACTGCTTAGTTTTCAAGATTCTGCCTTGGCCATGCCCTTACTGTGGTCTCAGCATGGTTACCATGCACACTAGGTGTTTAATAGCCACTCCCAAGGTGCAGTTTCACCTCTCATGACACCAAGGTCCTGACTCCTTCAGGACCCGTTGTCTCTTCCTCTCTCAGTCCACCCACCAGGACACAGAGCACCACAGACTGCCCAGTGCCACCTGCACCCCCTTATGGGTCAAAAAAGGGAGAGCTGGGCACCCTCATCTTTTAATGTTTAGGAGATGCACTCACAGCTCCTTTATGCCCAGCCCTTCTTACACCAACTTGACATTTTAAACAGCTCGTTCTGTTTCTGCTTAATACATAGAGAGCGAGCAACTGTATCTCTTCTCAGCCTTCATTTTACCAAGCTAAACAAGCCATGCCCTCCTTCTGCCAAAACAGGCTCTTCCATTTCCCCTATGAAATCTGGGAAATTTCCCAGTCTGTGGTAGCTCCTTGTGTTCCTGTTTATTCCAACTTGATTTCTTGTGAACCAGAAAAAAGGCAGAGGGAATTTTCTCTCTCTACAAAAAATACCTTCCTCTAGACTTCAGAGTTGTATTTGCTCCTCCCTCCTCCCCTCCCCTCCCTCCTCTCCTCTTCAGTAACACCTGGCATCCTGAATTATCCTGTGACTTATTTGTACCTATCTAGGCATTTCCCTCCTCTGCCATCACCAAATAATGTTATATCTCAACTAGCTACACCAGCCAAGATTTCTGCTATTGCCCCAAACAGCATGACCTTCCATTCATACGCTTAGGTTTCATGCCACCCATTTTACCCCTGTTCTCAAGGTGCTCACATGGTCTTCCTGGATGCTATTTTGATCCTCCCTTGTATTGACCACACCTGGTTTTGTCTCATCACAAATTCCACTCGCACACCACTGCCTTCTGTGCCAAAAATCACTAAAGCAAACGCTAAACATGACCTCCCCTGGGGAACTCCCAGCTGTCCATTCAGTGTTGCTCTTTGCATCCTCCTTTAAAGGGACAATTCACATACAGGGGTTGCAGCAAACCGTAGCTTCTGAAGCTTAACTAATAATGTCTCACACAGCACAGCACCACGTGCTTAATTCAGCTTCAGACAGTCTGGGCTACTACACTTCTTCTGCTCCCAGAATGTTTTTGGTTTGTTTGTTATTTTTTTTTTTACTTTTTAAATCAAACAAAGATATTAAATGAAGTTTTTGTAACCTGCCTTTGGTAAACCCATGTTGTGTTTGCTTTAGGGATTTAATTATTCTTTCATTTAAACTCTGCTCTGAAGTTCTGAATAGTATCTTGGAGGTCAGATTAAGAGGTCTGAATTTGACAGGATTACTTTCCTTGCTTCACTCCCATCCCCCCCAAAACAAAGGAAAAAGAGGTATTACATCCACTGCAATCTAATCCTCTGGAATCATGTGTAACCTGATAGATTTATTTAGGACCTTTTCCTCTGGGCTCATAGCTTAATTGGCTCAGCAGCACAATGGTTGGGAGAGATCTCTCAAGCTCTTACACCTACTGCATTATCTCCAACAGCTTTTGCTTTTTGCTGCTGACCCAGTCCATTTCTGTTTTTATGAACTTCTCACCATAAGCCACCCTTTCTCTGACATTCATCATATCACCCTTAGGGAGGTAATATATTAATTCACATGGTTCCCACTTTGTCTCTTTAATCCCTACGTCTTCTGTTTCCTTCACCTCCCTAGATGCCACAGCCCTGGTAATCCTTTCCTTTGTTTCCATATTATTTGTTTGGCAGTGGTGCTGTCCAATGTTTGTTTATTTTCCTTTCCAAGATCTAATTCAACATGACTTGCCAGTTTCCATTTTATCTTTGTCCTTTCCAAATACAGTGTGAAGTCTCTTGATGCTCTCCTCCACTCCTGTTACTTTTAACACCACTGTGAAGCAGTGATTGATGAAGTTACATCTACAGCCTTTGTCTGCCAGTTCCCTCCTTCCTGCAAACAGGAATTGATGATAGATTTTTGCACTTGTCCAAAAAATATTTCACATCTACAATGAGTCCATAAGCTTTTCAGTGCATTTCTCTTGGACAGCCAACTCTCCTAGGCTAGGCCTAAATTCAGAGAGGCCACTCTGAACATACATCCTGGTTCCACTGAGCACACTACCAGCACTGCTGAGTGACACCTCGCAGTATAATAACAGACCTACTTATCAAGCCTTCTCCTTTTGGAAGCAAAATCTGAGTTACAACCTGCTTTCTGTTGCCTTTCCATGTAATTTTAACCATAAAGGCACTCAACCAAAGGCCATTTCCTAAAATGTCCCCCTGTAAGGTCTTCAGACCTGCTAAAAACAGCTCTGGAAGACAATTAGCTCTTCTTATGCCCTCACACAAGAAGAGAGAGCTGTGCTAGCTACTGCATCTGGGAATATCTAGGCTCTCTCCCTGACAGTCAGACTGGCTCCTACTGGACATCTGTAACTGTGCAGTTATTGGTGGTACCTACCATTGCTATTGAGGTCTGTGTTCAATGTTGGGGTCACCAGCTGGGCTCTAGTATGCCCCTGTAGATCTTCTACTCTCTTTTCCTACGAAGTTCTTGTCCAAATCCAAATTCCGCTTTTGTTCCATTTTTGCCTTACCTTCCTGGCCACTATTAGTGCACAGTGGCCACGAGCATTACCATATTCCTGTCCTACCAAACAAGGCAGTACCTGTGCTCTGCTGGTGATTGCCACTCCATCAATCTGTTCCACATTTCTGTTATATAGACACATGGTCCTTATGCACAGGAACAGCATGTGAGGCCTTCATTCAACCAAAACCCTGTCACACAGGTGGTTTTTAAACAAAGAGAAAAACGTATAAACCTCATCAGTCATCACTGCTGGCCCCAAGAAAAAGCACTGCCCTTTCAGAGGTCCCCCTGCCCCAGCCCCTAACCTCCCCCTCCAAAGCTGACCTCCATTTCAGTCTGCACCATTCCTTGTATTCCAATTGCAATTCATCAGCCGGGCTCCAATAGCTGTGTTTTCAGTCTATAAATCACCAGGCCAGACATCTGCCCAGCTTTCAAAGGAGTTTTGTTCTTCTTGTTGGCTACTGAAAACTTTAAGGTACTTGGAGACCCGAAGCAACCCAATCACCCCCCTCCCAAGCAACTCATGTTGATTTAAAATGCAAAGTACAGCTTCACAGAGAGCACCCAGATGATGATAAAGCACTATTGTTTGTGCCTTTATGGAGTGAGACTCCAAACTTGATGTTTGTGGATTATTCTGAGAGATAGCTGCTGATGGGGACAGACAGAGACAAAGCTGTGTGTCACTATGTGCTGCAGGCCACCTCCCCTGGCCCTTGTTACAACTCTTACACAGGCTGAATAAGAATCATTTCAAGACGGTGTCCTCCAGTATCCCACAAAGACCTGCTGGGGAAGCAGAGCCAACGATCAGAAGGAAGCCGTCAAAGGCAGTCACACCACCTCCCCCTCGGGTCAGGCAGTGAGTCACCAAAGTGCCAGGCACAGCTGTATCAAAGGAGCTGACACCTCCAACAACATCGGCGCTGGCGCTTGATCTGCTTCTACAGTGAAAAAGAGACCAGTCAGCAGCTCCATCGTGCAACACCAACGCTGCAGACCGGCGCTGGATGGATAAGGGTGGCCTTTAACCATGCATTCTTCAAGTGCATGAGGCAGTCTGCAGCCAGCTGCTGAGAAGACAGCTTGGGGTGTTCCCTGTGTAGTGTTCAAGATGACTTCTTGTTCACATTTTTGCTTGTATATGAAGTGACTGAAACTCACCTGTGGATGGCAAGGCTGAGGAAGGCAGTGGGGCAGAGAAGGGATGCTGGGAGCCAGTCTTGTGCTTCATTCCCATGATTTAACACTTGCCTCCTGCTCTCCCAGTTTCATCAGCTCCTTACAGATAGGTTTTTACTATTCTAAACACTGTCACTTTCCCATCTGAAATACCTTCTGCTTGCAACAGTAGCCTGTTCTGCCATTAGCAGTGAAGGTCTACTGTAACCCTTATAGGCAGGTCCACTTTTTGTATTTATTTTTTTCTGAAAAAAGCCTTCATGCAGTTTAAAAATTATTCTTGTTTTCCTCACATCCATTCCACATTTCCTTTGCTGTGTTCCCAGTGGATCTGACACTTCTACATTAACAGAAGACAGTGGCCTGTGATAAAAATACAGTTTTATGGAGTGTTTGTGGAAGAAGCATTACAGGACCTTAGCAAGAAATGACTACAATCAACTACATCCAAAGTCCATTCTGATGGACTCATTGGCACAAAAACACAAACGAGTGAGCAGACGCCTTGGCAAGGAGTCAATCATTTTCTGTACAGCATTCATGGAAGCAGCCAAGGGTCAAAAGTTGTTGAAAAGCTACTTGAAATGGGGAATATAGTAACTGAAGGGAAATGACACACTTGGACATTCTGCATTTTGCAAGTTAAAAGAGATGGGGTCAGAGTTGAAAAATCATCTGGGAGAGCACTGGGTCTGTTGGGCAGTGGTGTCCCAGTAACAGACAAGAAATAGCAGGCTGTCTTCATACCACCCAGGTAACCCCTGCTGAAGCCACGATGGGGAGAGGATGAGAGATGAGGGGAGAAGGTGCCAGACAGCAGAGCTGGGATGGAGGGACAGTTTTGCACTGCAGGCATTGATCTTCCACCTCACGTCCTGAAACTGAAAGCACCACATCAACACGCTTCCAGCTTTCCAGAGCACACAGAGGAACAGAAAAGCAGTGGACTGCTCCACCAAGCGTGCCTGAAGGTACCCTGCCTGGAGTACCCAGGACAGGGGTAAGAGAGCCATACAAGACTAAACTGGAGAAATTGACTCTCATGAGCATTCACAATCACAGGAGAACCCATAAGTGTTTTGCAGCCTTACTACTGACCAGAGTCTCAAGACCATACACCTGGCTTTGGTAGCACTGATGAAGCTCCAGAGTATACGCCTCCTTGCAGAGCCTTTTCCTCAGGGGCAGCAAAAACCTGCCCATCCCTCAGGAGTCAGAGATGCTGGAAGAGGCAGTGGAGACAGCTGCCTTCAGTGGTAGCAACAGCAGCACAATCTTGGACCTCGAAGGCTACCCTCGTGGGGAAAGCAAAGATTAAGCAAAACTACACACTGGAGGCCGCCTGTTTCTCCTGGTGGAGATTCATCCGCCAGTCGCGCAGAGCAGCAGGAAAAATCACGTTCATTTCCACAGAGATTTTATCACCTCAGACTTGGCATGGGAGAGGCATCTCCGCCCAGCTGTGAGCAAGCGGACGCATTTTGCTGGCTTTTTTTATATAATCAGAACAAATTCCTTGGAGATGACTCACAGGGATTCAAGGGTGTCCAGAGAGATGTCAAACAGGCCTCAAGTGTAAATCAGTGACACACCTTGCTGTGAAGACCTACATTTGCCAGCAGGCCCGTTCCCTCTGCGGACAGCAGGTAAGAGAAGGGATTTGATGTATGTTCTTGATGGATGTTCATAGGGAGGTTCCCACAAGCCCACACACACATGTAGCACCTCCAGATTCGGGAGGCTGCTGGTGTTTACATTTCCTTTGTAAAGACAGTGATGGTTTCAGGGTGGAGCTGGAGTGCTTCCCTGCAGCTGCTCTCCAGGCTTAAACACTGAAGATTTTCTGTTGTTCAGGCTAGAGGAGCCCAGCACTCAGGGAAAACATTTGTTTTAGTGGCTCCTTTAGAAGAGACCAGGAAGAACTAGACTCAGACGCGATACCAGAGGTCCAAAGGAACACTGAGGAAAATGCTGTGAATGCTCTTGGATCTTTGGGTATCACAGCAGATGGAACAGACTCAAACTCTGGTGGAGCCTAGCTCTGGATCAGTCTTGTATCACAAACGCCAAGGGCAAAGTTTGGTAGAAGATACCAATGTAGGCCAGCCTCTCAGTTAGCAAACCACATGCAGGTCTTTCTTCAAGCAGGATGTACAGGGCACTTCCAGTCTAGAATGGGGAAAATCTGTTTGTCTGTTATTTGGAGGCAACTGCAGAAGACACAACTCAACTGTTAAACCCTTCACCTTTCAACTTCACCCTCAGGTGACTAACAATTACCAGCTACCATTAATATTAAATGGGAGAGAAAGAAATGCAATCCTCTCTCTGCTCTTCACATTCCACAATATCACAAACAATTTGTCATATTGGGAGGGGCAGAGGCAGGAGGAGCATTAATTATTGATACTTGGGGACAGATGGCTTTTCTTGTACCAGGGCAGTGAAATGTAAGAGGAGCCTGTGGGTGAGGATGTGAGGATAGACACATATCAGATAACCAGCCTTCATGTGGAACAGGAACCTTCCTCCTAGAACCAGCTTCGCTGGCCAGCAGAGCTCTCATCAACAGCCCTGGCTGCAGAAACAAATCCACTGACATCTGAATCAGTGAGGCTTCACCAGAACCTTTCAACACTCCTTCACCTCTGTACAGAACATCCTGGACATGATGACTGATACGTTCCAGACAGCAGAGGCCTGACACACTGGGCACCAACTGGTCTCTAGGAGATCCTGCTGCTTGCATTTCATGTGTTCGTCCTCATCTACTGCACTGTGCCATGCAAGGTTTATTCCTGAGACCACATATGGTGTCCAAGAATGCCCCTGTCCTGTCTTCCACAGACTTCTGAATCCCACTGAGGATGTTGTCCTCCAGAATCAAAGATTCAAGTAATCTCAACTAGCAACTTCAACCAGAGACTCTGTCATTCAAGTCTTTTTGCATACTTTCCCCATCGATCCATGTAAAGCTCAAGAACAGGAAGAAACCTCAGAACAAAAGCTTTTCTTGAAACTTCCATGAACAGTCGCTATACCCTCTGCTGGAGCCAGGCATCTGAATCCACTTTCACTCTGGAGTAGTTGTGTCTTTTCTGGAAGACTAAGGAACCAGATGTGCTGACTCAGACCTGGGCCTGGGTAGCCCAGGGTTCTGTCTCAGGCAATGGTTAAAAGTAGATGCCCAGGGAGGAGTCAGAAGTGTGCAAGCCAATGGTGATACCTCCTCTACTACTGCAAGAATGATATTCCTCAGTTACCTTCAGTTCAGGGATTCCATGAGCCAGACACCACCTCTGTACCTAGTGACTCAATTCAGTTTTCCTCTCTGGACATAACCCCTTAAATCCTGTACACAGGCACTCAGCTTCCCAGACAGGACTCATTAAGTCCGCAGTTATTCCATGGAACGAGGTAGACTTCCTTGCCACTTCCACAGGCCCAAAAGGTACCTTTGGATCACAATGTCCAGTCCTTTGATATATTTGGGACTTCCTCATGTTTTTTTACCAAAGTCTGTTCTCTTGGGCTATGCCAAGAGGTTGTTCTAAAGCCTCACTACTCTGATAATTAGACATGCTCTTCTCATTTCTCAAGCTGAGTAATCACTGATTACTAATTCCTCTCAGTCTGCCTAGGGTCATGCAGCCTGCAGCCTGTGAGAGTCCTAGGACACGTACAATCTTGTGATTTGGAAAAACACAACTCCCCAGTTTCCCTCCTGGTCTGGATCAATGGCAAAGTGCGTGAGATGAATGAATGCCAAGTGCCAGGAGACAGCTGCTGTCCACAAACTATGCTTTTCACAGTGTGAAGTAGAATGGAGAAAGCTTCCCTGCGTTAGAACTAGTGAAGAGCTGGAGGCGATCTTAGAAAGACCTGGGCCACATCCGTGCTGGAAAAGATTGAGCTCTACTAAAAAAAGCAGCAAACCTTCCTGCTGTAGAATCTTTTACCAGTGTCTAACGTCTAGTCTAATTTGGTACAAGAAGTGGACAGAGCTTGAAGAGTATTTTTATACTGCTGCATTGTACCAGCAAGAGAGCTTTCATTCCTCCAAAAACGCTGTTCGTCTCACTGTGATAGTACCAGGAAATGTTTCTAACGTGGAACTGCCTGTAAAGAGCAATTTCCAGCTAGCTGTGATGTGTTTACACGAGCTAACTGCTGCTGAACAGGATCAGAACTGACACGCGTGGGCTAATCTCACCTCCCCTACATTTCACAGGGGCCAAGGAAGGGATCATCTAGCGAAAGAAGCCTATGGATTAGAGAGAAATATAATGGAAAAAAAGCAGGAAGAGGCTACATCTTTTCAACCTCAATGTGCAATTGCTCCCTTTCACCCTACTCCAGTTAACATTTATGTGAATCCTTTCCCCGCTGCTCGAAGAAGGAATCACATTATATACACATTCCAGAGGAATTTTCCCAGCAGAAATAACCATTTTTAACACACATTGCGCTTGGGAGAATGTCTACAGTTTTACAGGCAAATGCATGGGTGGAGTTGTGCTTTGACCCACACAGGAAAGTTGTAAGTCGCCATCACCATCCCAGTCAGGTTCTGGAGTCAGGGCAGTCGGCGGGCTTGGGATGAGGATGTGCTTGGCAGGAGCTCCCTACCTCTTTGATGGCAGACATCTTGATGTTCTCATAGTAGTGCAGTGGTGCATTGGGTGAACTCATGTCATAGCCAAACCCTGCTACCGCCACCTCATCACAGTTGTGGAGCGCCATGGTTATTGCTACGCTTCCCAAGGTGGGGATGTTCTGAGAGGAGAGAAAGCAGGAATGGAAACATTAGCAGGTTGCCATTGCTATAATCAAAGCCTTCCTCTTACTGTCTCTGCTTAAAGGGGCACTGCTGCTACTAATCAAAAAGTCAGGAACAGGGTATTTGGCTATATTGGCACATTAGCTGCCCAGTGCCAGCTTGTGTTGTCAATTGCCTCCTAACTTGCAAAGAAATTGTATGTTAGTCAGCTTCCTGCAAAGCATCTAGGTTTCATGACATAACCCTCCAGGGGAGTACTGCAGGGTAGAGAGATTAATGCAAATGGTCAGAGGCCCACAAGTTTGCCATCCTGAAAAAGGGCAGCAGACAAGCCAGGAGAATGGATTACAGTGGACATATTATTTTTTTGATATTAGACTAAATGCTGGATTATAATTCTTGCCACATTACTGGTTTCCAGTTAGTCTAAGAAGGAATACTTATGCCACTACACAGAACTGAGAAACACTACCAACTATTTTATTGATGGCTAAAGCAGTTTAAAACAGCTCTGGGCAATGGAGGGAAGATCAGTCAGACACAGCTGGCAGTGCACCAAGACCCCCTTCCTGTGCTAAGGGGCACCCCCACAGGCAAAGAGCACTCTGGCCTGTGCCATACCTTTCCTAGCCACAGCATAGTGAGAAGATGAGGAGCAGTGGGAAGCCAGTCAGAGATGGGGGCTAGCACTCGGAGCAGGGACACTCTGACTGTTCTCTCCCATCTGCTGACCTGCCATTTGCACTTAAGCCCAGCCTCAGCCCTTCCCATTTCATGTGGCTTGTGCCAAGGCCCCGTAACAGCAGTGCTGTATGCAGCTCCTTTTGTGTGTCCAGAGGAACATGAGTGCTGTGATAGAGCGCTTTCAGTGTTAAAACTCTAGCTCACAGATTCTTCTAGCTCCCCTTTAGCAAGATGAATCCAGAGGTAGCTTTACCCCAGGAGCTAGGGAGAGGCTGAAAAATACACCCACATATCTTATCTTCATTTGCAGAGCATCCAGTACCACCATATCAAAAGTATCACAAACTCAGAGGACATGCTCAGACAGTCACCAAGGGTGACAGCTTCTTAGCTGTGATGTAGAAACGAACTGCATGCTTATATGTTGCATTTTAAATGGTTTACCCTGTACCAGTGAGCAGTGCTATTGCATTTCACTTGATGTTTGTAACAGACTGGGAACACACTGAGTCTCTGACTCTTGTTCAAAGGAACCGGCTTTTGGCAGCATGCTATCTTGCTCACTTCTTCTTGCCTGACCAGTCCCAAGACCAAGAGTTTCTGAGCAAAGAATGCCACCCATGTCCTAGCTGAGATGTGTAAAGCTGGGAGCACAATCCATGTGCTATGGAGAATTCCAGCACAGTACACTCAAATCACACTGATCTTGATCTGAAGACAAATGTGCAAAAAACTTCCTATTGCTAAATCAGTGAGACATTAAATTCAAACGTTTGCCGTGGCACTATAACAGCACACATCTGAAATGAAAAGGCCTTTCCACATCTTTCTGTGCCAGCTCTAAGTGACAGGAAAATCAACAGAGTCATTTTGTTCTCACTCCTTAATTTCAACTGATACTCACCACAAACAATACTGGTTTTATTCTGGTTACTTTAATTCATTCTTAATTTACTGGGAGCCATAAAGAATCGAGGAGGGGTTTAAAAAAAAACACATGGTAAAAATTTATTAGGCAAGGACAAGAAAAATCACCCAAATTTCAACATATGCAAGAACATCCTGTCTTCCCAGGCACAGCAGTTCAAATTCAGATATTCTCAGCTTTATGTTTTACATAGGAGATGACATTTGGATGTCACTGGTATTGCATCAGCTGGGAAGTAGACTTGCCACAGACTCCTTTCCCTCAGCTGAGCTGTAGTTACAGTGTCCAAAACACAGCGAATAAATGGTGCTGTCCTTGAGAACGTGTCGGTCTTGGGAATAAGATGGTGTTAACACCACCCCCACTTGCACCAAGCCCATTCCCACGGTACAGCTCAAGGGAGACACAGGGTCTTTGCCTGGAGGGAATTTCACTGGCCAAGTTAACATTTAAGAGCTAACTTTCTAATGTGAGCCTTACAAACCACAAAGAATTAATCATACTACCCAACCTTACGGGAGGTCTGCCAAGACACCATAACTTTCTTTCATGCGCATTCTTATTTCTGTTTGGAGAGTAACAGATTACAGAAATCAAAAGTGAACTTTCCTTTGGTCACCAAATGCCTGCCTGACTTTTTTCTATGTACGATACCTTGAATGGCCTTTATTGAAAAATGGAAGGTAATTTTCTCCTCTACTTCTGTTCTTCAGTAGTTCTTGACATGTCAGTACCTCAACACTACCTGCCCCTCTCAAAAATCCTTGAAATAGCAAAGACTACCAAAGACCTCCTAACCCTTCAGATTTTAGTAGATGTATCTGGTTTGACCCCTACAACTATCAGAAAAATCACACAGTGTCCTTATCAAAACAGTTTTGTGCTGCCCTAAATCACACTCAGGAACTTATGGTCTGATAGCAGTTTTAAATTAAATTGTGCCTTATTGATGTTAGCACCTTTTGGTACCATGGTAGCTACAGCCTAGTGCATGTGTCCCCACAGCCATTCACACCTTCACTGATGAGATGCAGCCTCACACCCCACTCCTGTAGTCCCAATCCTGTGGGCTAGAGAGGATGTTAAAGTTATGTTAAAGTAGCAACCATAAAAAAGATTAAACAGTAACAGGAGAATTAGATTCTTTTTTTTTTTTCCCTAGTGTAAGAAGAGTCAGCTTAAACAGAAGTGTGAAATGAGTACAACTGCTGACCAACTAAATGTCATTCCTAAGTTAGTACAGGGCTTTGGTCCTGATTTCGTTTGAGCTACACAAATTGAGCCTTTTTCTCCTGTGACAGGCTGCTGAGTTTCTACTACTCCTCTCTACTGAAAATTATGCATTGCCTCATGCCCAGCTCGCAGCACAAGAAAGAGAAGGCCCTGTAGTATCTAGGGATGTGTCCTGGGGAGTGCTGCTGCAGAGAAGCCCACTCAGCAGTGTCATGGGGAAAAGGCTCTCCTCTCAGCAGAGAAGTGGCAAACGGGAGGGCTTATGTATCAGAGAGAGAAAACTACTATAGTTATTCTCTAGCTGCATCCACACAGCTTCCATGCTCTCCTGATCGTTCACAGGCATATAAATTCATTTGCTTCCAAGCTCGAATCTGGATCTAATGAACCACCTACAACCTTTGGGGCAAACTGGGGGACAGGTCACTCCAAAAGAAGTTAGGCATCATGGACATGGCTGTGCCAAACCTGGCTTGCTATGCCCTGCACAATGCGTCAGTGCTATCTCACCACACACACCCTTGTGCCGTGCCCCAAAGACATACCAAAGCAACCACCACACCTCCTGTATTGAATTATGAAAATAAAACTCTTTCAAACACAACTGAGAGGGCCTCTTGTTATTCTAGGCCTTTGCTAAGGAGAAAAAAACCTAACGAACAAAATCCCAACATCCTTCTTTTGGAATAATAGGCTGGGCTTGGAATAGCTCAAAGCCTCCCTTCCTGCTTATGGCCCTCTACATGCCTCGGTACTCCTGTACCACCAAACAATGTTGCTTTCAACCAAATGGTTGATGAACAGCAACCTATCCGTGCCCAGTACCTTGCTGAGCCCCCTGAGACACTGTCCAGTTGCACAAAGACTTGACAGTGTGGGTTAGGCACTCATGGGACTAAGGATGGAAGATGCCTGGGGTGGCCCAGCAGGACTGCTGCTCCAGATGTGGCCATCATGAATTTCTGACCTGAAGTGGTGCCCATCAATTAGAGAAAGCGGGGAATGGCAAGACCCCAGGAAGCATTGGCAGCCCTCTCCCCTGACACATCCCTGCCAAAAGTACCAAACTTGGTCTTGCAAGCTCTGTACTTACTGCTGTGTCCTACAGATGTCTGTTCCAGTTGAGGCCCACAGGGAGTCCTGGTGAACAACTCCAAGGTCAACCTCCATGGACAAACTGATCAACCTGAACTGACAGTCCACATCTCCAAGCCTGAACTGGTTATCTAAGCCCAAACATCTGGAAAATGTAATGCTTCTGTCTACATAATGCTCCCCAGGAACCAGCCCTTTGCCTGGTCCCATTTGAGAGAATGCAGCAAACTGACAGAGGAGCCAGACATGACAACAAAAGGCCACCTGACAAACAGCAACAGCAAACCCAGCAGTGGTGAGCGACACATCACCTCAGCAGTGCTGGGCAAAGGCTGCCTCTGCATCCAGAGTGCGGTTCCTTCCAGGCGCCCCTTGGCACATGCCCTCCATAGGTGAGGTTAGTACATGCATGGTGGATCCTGGGTGAGAAAAGCATAGAGACAAGAGAGGCAAAGACTCCTTGTATTGTGCTTCATTAGGGATCACTGCAAGCTCTGCACGGCGCAAACATAGCCAATCTGTAGCATCAGGTTGTGGGGTCAGGAATGCCTTTGGAAATGCAAACATAGGACAGGTTCTCTTAACTCCTCCTCCACTATTTTCTGCTGGCAAAAAGCTTTCCCTCAGGATACTGCTGTTTCATCTTCCAGTGATCTCCCTGAAGGGGCTGTAAAGACTGAGTTCTCCTAACAGAAGAAAAGAAGTCAGTCACCAAACTAACACCATTTAATGGAGGCTGAGCATCACCTTGCAGGCTTGCACTGAAGATCTGGTGCTGGCAACTGAACCAGGGGACTGCAACTGCTCTTGGCTTGGAGCATGTGAAAAGCTCTCCTTGCTTTTCATTCCATGCCCGGGTCATTCCCGTGTCACTGCCTGCTGGACTGGAAGGAAATGACTGCTGTAAATCTGGTTTTGGAAATATTTGACTCCCTTAATATATTAAATGAATTCCAGTTATTTATGGGATTTTACTTAGCTTGGGGTAAGACCTACTGGGTTGTTCAGACTATTCCAATTGTTACCCTTTTCACTACAAGTCTAAGTGTTGCTGTAGATTAAATTCCCTAAGAACAGCAATACAACTAGATATTCCAATCCCTTTGACTAGTATAATAATTTATTTGAGGGAAAACTTGAAAATTTGCTCACCTAGGAAGAAAATGCTAGCTTTGTTTTATCAGCTACAGACCTGATCACTTAATGGCAATAAAGTGGAAACAAAAGAAATACAGAACAAAACTGTTACTGGCACCACACACAATAGTTACTGTAATTTTTTTTTTCTTCATTTATGTTTACACATAAATGAAGCAACCCTAAACCCACACTTCACTTCCCTTAGCAGGCAAGTTTGGAAATACTCTATGAAAGGCAATTCAGCAATGCTTATTGTAAGCAGACAAGAGCCTGGCATTCTGCAGAGTGGTCTCTGTCACAGGAGCTTGAAGTCTTTGAGTAAGGTGCACCTGTAAGGCTGCTCCCCTGGCTACCTCCACCCATGCACTGAATCAGCTGCAATATTTGGCTTCAAAAGACAAAGCAGAACATCTCCAACACAATTCCTTCACCTCCTCTAGTTATCCTTTGTTGTAAGTGGGAGAGAGCCTCCAGAACTGGTGGTCTGCAGCAAGGCAAAAGGGAAGGGCCACAGGCCTGGTGCTGGAGACATGACAAGCTGCCCAGTAGGTTTCCAGTCTGCCATTTAGCTGCTGAGCTCCTCTATGACTTAAATCAAACCTCTTTGATGACACCTAACGTGATGCACAAGCTCTGATTCACTGTTTGCCATCAAGTAGATTCCTGTGCAATGCAGGGAGTATTTCTTAAGGAGCTAAGGATTTAATGGAGGGCAAGTGAGGGCATGACTTTACTACAAGCTAGCTGCTCTGTGGCAACCATGCATACACTACGCTCCATGCTAAGCGGAAGTTCATGGCCTCCCCTTTCACTGAAAAGTAAACTCCCTTCAGTTACTTTATACCACGAAATAAAAATATTTTACTTCGGGTATTTACCATGAAGTATCTGGTCTGCATTTACCTGCTACTCTATAATGGCTTCTCTGAGTGTCCATTTCCCAGCAGGCCATGGACTGGCCACACTGCACTGTTAATAGATTTAACAGTCCAGCCCACGAAGCAGATGTACTGCCTTGCAAACTGAAAGCTTACAGTGATACTATGTCTTTATATTTAACTGACTGCAGGTGCAGTGGCCCTTTACCTGTCCTTCTACCTGCCTTAGATGATGTCCTTAGGAATGCAAAAAGAGAAGAGGAGGTGGGCAACTGAAGGATGGGGTGGCAGACAGCCCTGCTCCCACATCCCCCACCTCTCTCCTGTTCCTTGAAGACCCAACAGGTCCCAAGATGTAGCTTTCACACCAGTGATGGTCTAGCAAGAACAGCCCAGGGGACAAAGCTTGCTGGCATTAGGGTAGCCCAATCCTAATGGGAGAAAGCATCATTCCAGCTAGGGGAGCTGAAAAGCTGCCTGAGGAGCAAAGGGTCACCACAGGCACCTCCAGAAAGCCTGTCACAATGGCATAACAGCAAAGAGAAGCCCTGGAGCAGGACATTCTAGGTCTAGCATCAGAGGTTAATCCCTGAGTGCTTGAGGGCCGCCAGCACCCTGCAGAGGTGTTAATCCAAGGCCTGGTGCCTGATAACACCTCCTGCAGGTGGCTGCTCCATCACCAAATTGGTGTTGAGGCTGGATGAAGTTCAGAAGAGGATATTTTATCTCTTTAGTAAGGAGTCTACAGATTTATCCATTTTCAATATACAAACAAACCAAAGGTTTTCAGGTTTGGAGAGCAGAGCTTCATCTCATAAGAATTTGCATTATAAGCAGTTTCATGGATGCACAGCACCAGCAGAGAGAGGAACAAACACCAGTTTGCACTGTAGTCTTTGGAGTCCTGACAATTTGTGCCACTTGAAATGTCCTCCTGGCCATCTCACACCATGCACAGGGCTCCCAACAGAGTCAGAAAGCCTCTGCTGACGTGGCTCTGGGCACTGCTGAGTAGATAAGATTACTCACTACACAGCGAAAAGAATCAAGCAATAGCAATGCTAATATTGTACATGCAACAGGTCTCTGAACTGCTTATCCTCTAGTAAAGCTGTCTGCAGTGTGAGGTAGGTTATTGCATGCCTG
Source organism: Eubucco bourcierii (assembly GCA_013396675.1). Lineage (NCBI taxonomy): Eukaryota > Metazoa > Chordata > Aves > Piciformes > Ramphastidae > Eubucco > Eubucco bourcierii. The sequence goes on from VWZE01010097.1 coordinate 895,137, forward strand.
AATTACCACTGATGAGTGGTTTTGAGCCCGAAAGACCTGTATAGACAGAACTTCCACTTAAGCATCAATCACGTCCACACACCTTTGTCTAGTGGCCTGCATCGACTCCTTAAGAAGATTCTTTAACTGAAAAGAGGATCTTTACTAGCTTGTTTCTTTGGTGCTAAACCATCTTCAGGCATTAACATTTAACTTTCCCCAGACATTGCTAGGATCCTAAAATAAAGTGGCTTTCTCATCTTTGGCTTATCACACAAAAAGAAGTCCACATGTAGTAGGAAACAGCTCTCCCTCTTCTGAAGATTTCAGCAAATGGACTGAGGAAATGCCTGAAAAGCTTTACTGGGCACTATTCATTGTGGGTGACTGGTTTTGCTCCTTGCTCAGACTTCTGGCTACTAATGCCACAAGTACAACCAAAATGCAGATCTGAATTATGCCTCCCTACCATCCTGCAGAACCATATGGCCCAAATTATATTATCAAAGCAGAGGATGTTGCTACATTCACCCTTTATTGAATCCTGGGAAAACCACTTTGAGATCAGCCCCAAACTATTTTGCTAGCTCTCCTCAACCTTGCTGGAAAAGCCCCCAAATTACAAAGTTAATTGGCAGCACATTGTTACCATATGTGGTGTGCAAGAGAAGCACTGAAGTTTATTTAGGCATCAGAACCAAAAGAGAATGGAATATTACTGCTCTTTATCAGGATTTCATGTTGGCCTTGATTACTAAGGCACCTCCAGCCTTGATCCTTTTGTATGCAGCCTACCCAGCATACCACAGCACACTGCAGCATGGGGGCACCAATCTGCCCTCATCCCAGCTCTCCTCAAAAACCTCAGGAAACAGACTGTTCACTGTACTTCTGCTTCCATGTTCATATACTTACTTCTTAATTCAAGTTTTCCATGCTGTCTCGTATCTCTAAAGCATGACGCTGAACCCAACTAGCCATGCTCCGTAGCTGCTAGGTCGTGCTGCTTCTCATGGAATAATTCTCTTTGCTCTACCTCCTCACTCATCTTGCTGCATCTCTCTCAAAACTCTAATGAGAGTTAGAATCTTGGTCTAGAGGCTCTGATTTTTCACCCTTCCCACTTAAAATCTCAGTCTGTACCAAATTTGTATGGGTGGGATCCTAGTCAGACTCCTCTTTCCTCTTTACGGCAGCAGTAGTAGCTTCTGTTGAAGCATCTGCATTGATGCAGCAGGATTCAGTAAGTGTGAAGGCCAAGCAGTTCCACGACAGCAGCCTGTAGCTGATGGCTGTAAGAAGATTTGTATCTACAGGCTAGAAATACTCTATCCCTATTTTCAAACCCTGACAGAATCATTATATTAAAGTGTCCTTGCACAAACAGCACAGGATATAGCAATGTCTCAGCCCCACAGGTGCACCTGCAGATCTCCTGCTGCGCCATCTGAAGGAATGAACAACAATTTACACAATCTCGCTGGGGTCATGGGCAAAGATTGCTTGCCTTAAAGCTTCATAAACTATTTTTAAACACTCAAACGAACTTTCATGAAGTAAAACATCAGGTTTCAATTAAGATGCCTTCATTTCCCAATCTGATGTGTGTTAAACAACCTATCAAAACCTCATAAACTTCAGTTCACAGCATTTTCATTTCCGGATTCTCTCTCCTCCTCTCAGCTTAAGTAATATCTTGTGTATTAATATAATGTGTTTAAAAATATAATCAAATCTAGAGAAAATAAAGGTAAAAATGTTGATCATTTCTATCCTTCATTAGGGCAGCAGTCTTGATTTTTTGGAAGACAACTCAAGACCACATTCTTTTAAGGGTAAGTTCTGAAAAATGCAGAAGGCAAAGTTACTTTTTAGCTGACAGGAATATTTGGAGTAAGATACCTTCAGTGCAAAGGGTAAAAATCCAGAGATTGCAGAACCTCAAGACAGCTTCTGTACGTACACATGCAGCAATGCATTTCACAAAACCCCCATTCTACGCTCCTGAATTTGCCTGCACATCTCCACACTGCATTTTAAGAAGTTAATTTCTTACCTCCAGATACTCGCCTGCTGACCTGTACAAAACAAACGTCTCTAATATTTCTGTAGACTTCATAATGTCATTAGAGCACGAAAAACAAGGCACTATTCTGGCTAGTCCAAATTCATGCTGCCACATGGCAAGCACAACAGAGGGACAGAGTAAAAGCTATGCAAAAGCACTTCTCTCTGGGTTTGTCAGCTGACCTAACGTGCCCCAAAATGTCACGTGTGGTCTCTATCAACAACTGTATCACATGCGAACATGAGTAATTTACTCACCCAAGTAATACTTTCTCTAATGGTTGATATATTAGGTAAAGCAAATATAAATAGGTCCTCACAGAGTGTTGCCCTGTGAGATAATCAAGAAAATCCAAGTCACCACCTACTTCATACTCCAAGAATCTCCACTGGGGTGACAGATCCTAGAATGACCATCGAGGTATTCTGTTAATAACTATGACCTAAAACTGTGCTTCACATTGCTTGCTTTTGTAATCTTTTACATCTAAAACTCGTCACTTTAACATCAGAGTTTCTTACCCAAGGCCTCTGTGATGGTTTGGAAGTTCCCCGCCCCCTACACTTTGTAAAACGACCCAGACTAGAACTCAGCTGGCTGGAAGTTAAGGACTGAAGCTCTATTTACAGCTCAGCACAATGTACAAGCAGAGATATACACTACAGACAGGAATAGTTACAGAAATAGACAAGTTAAAGGTAATACAGAAACACAACTCCCCTCCCAGAAATCAGAGACCCCAGGAGGGGCTCCCAACCACCCTTCCACCTTCTCCCCACTCCTATACCTTACCCCAGGGTTTGCCTTACACACAAGGTGAGCTTGGAGGATTGGCCAGGAGGGTTAGAAGAAAAGTGGGTAGTGAGATTACTAAGCAGAGAGGAGAAAAAGCCAGAAGCTGCTAGACCGAGATGCTGTGCCCCAGAGAGTGAATTATCTATGTTTTGAGTACTTAAACATCTCAGCAAGCCTATGAGTGAAGTAGACATTACCATTGTTTCCTTTTCACAGCCTGTAACAATTTTCTCTATTAAAATATTCCAATTAGCCTCAAACCAGCACAGCCTCCTAAACAAACCTCTAAGCTCTTTTCCTATAAACCTGGGATACAGCCTGAGATGTGCAGTATCAGTGATTTTAGGGGGCAGTCTCCACGAGGGCAGTAAACTGTAAACCAACAGCATGAACTTCACAGAGATCTACAGTATTTCTAGGTGCACTGAGGGTACAGAGAGCATGGTTCTTCCTTCTTTTTGGCAAGGAGCTCCTTCCACCCACACAAGCAAATGCCTTTCTGGCAGACTGTGGGTGACAGGAAACTGTCACTGACGCTGGAAGCTGCCTCCACAAAAGGGGTTCTGCAACAGCTATCACCTTGATTCAGAAAGGAAATATCTTAAGGAAAATGAGCACAGAGCCAAAGTCCCTTCCTTTCAGTGTCCAATAGGGCGTCTTAGGGCCACAAAGATGATCAGAGGGCTGGAGAAGCTCTCCTATGAGAACAGGCTATAAGAGTTGGGGATCTTCAGCCTGGAGAAGAGAAGGCTTCGAAGAGACCTGATAGTAGCCTTCCAGTATCTGAAGGGGGCCTACAGGAAGGCTGGGGAGGGATTATTTACAAGGTCCTGCAACGACAGGACAAGGGGCAATGGGTTTAAACTAGCAGAGGGGAGATTTAGACTGGATGTTAGGAGGAAGTTCTTTGCAGTGAGGGTGGTGAGGCACTGGAACAGGTTGCCCAGGGAGGCTGCTGATGCTCCTTCCCTGAAGGTGTTCAAGGCCAGGTTGGACGAGGCCTTGAGTAAGTGCTAGTGGGAGGTGTCCCTGCCTATAGCAGGGGGTTGGACCTAGCTCTTTGAGGTCTCTTCCAACCTTACCATTCTATGATTTTATGATTCTATGAATAGTGGAGGCCCAAAGGAAATGTAAGAAGTGCATAAGCAGTCTATTCTGCTCCTTGGTCTCTTGTCCTTCCCCTTGGTTTTGCTTGGTCCTCTTTGTACCTACCCCTCTGCCCATCAGGCCGTTGTTGAAAGGCAGTCCAATGAAGGTGAAAGCTGCCTCCTGGATGAAGTAGGGATTCAGGATACGTATCTCACGAGGTTCTCTTGGGACACGAGTTGCCACTGACTTCCAAAAGCCATCAGAGGCACTCTGGTAACAAAAAAGAGGAAAAAAAGAAAAGAAAGATAGAACAACAAAACAGTTACTTACAAGAGCTAGCAGGTTGCTATAGTTCTTAAAAAAAAAATTAAAATGCATTACTGCTGGTAGTTCCTGCTGTCCCTGCTCACTGCCACAAGTACTACTATAAGGTTGTTGTGGCAGGGTGCATCTTGGAGGGGAGCCAGCAGCACCTGTAGATGCACTTGAGCTAGTCTGGATGACAAGTGTGACGAAGACAGAGACATCTGGGCTTCAGCAGGAATAACCCTGTCCTTGGTGCCATCTTTTCACTCTTATTGGCACTTCAGTTTGTTTGGTTAATGGCTTTTCATCTAGTTTGCTTAATGGCTTAAGCATTCCAACTCATGCCGTGATAGCTCCCACCTGCCTCCACGGGGAGGTACTTTAGATAGCAAATGCTTTTAAGAACATTCAAATAACTAAACATGACCATACAGCTCTACTTTCAGTAGAAGTGCTTGTTTCCCACTTTATCCTACATTTATCCTCCTCTGTCAGGTTTTATGTGAATTAGGTGCCATTTTGTCTCGTGGAGTCATACATGTTCATGGTACAAGGGAAAAAAAAAGAACTAAGAATGTCTTTTATGCTCCTCAAATAGGTTGTGTTTTAATTAAATTCTTCACCTTGCAGACATGGAGATCACTGGCCCTGAATAATGCTGGTGTTAGAAAGCCCTGCCTAGAGTGGGGCTTGTGCCCCTCTGCCTCTTCTATCATTGCTGGTGCAGATGTTAGCAGGTATACCATGTTGTGCCCTCAGAATAATCAGAGGTTCTGTGTTCACAGGGCTTACAGAGCAACCATGTTCTAGTGTTTTCCTTCTGTTTGGGTTCAAAATTCAGAGCAGGACATGGAGGATCACAGGAATTTTAATCGGCTAACCAGCAGCTTTGGCAGGGTAATGTGACTGAGTATCTCCTTCTCAAAGCATTGAGCTATCTTTCTGGTGATCTTCCTGAGAAGCAGAGACAGAAATTACACTACATTAAACACACCTATTTTGGAAGCCATTACTTAAACCAGTTTTGTGTTGCTTGCAGCTTAGCAATGACTTTGCAGTCAAGGCACTGCTGGAAATGTTGATGATCCCCTGCAAAGCCCTCAGGAGCCTCCCCAGCCAGGTAGTGATTAGCCCTGTAATTATCGAGGGTAATTCTGCTCCAGCCCATGCCTGCTGCCCTTCACATGCTGTTTGTACTGCACATGGCTCTTGTGAGCTTTCACACCACATGGTGCTTAACACCTTACAGAGGCTTCTTTATGGATCATGGTTTTCTTTAGAGGCTGAATTTCAGATCTTGAAGAATGAAACCCTGGTAGATGGCTCTTAGGAAAGGCTTTAACACAGGAAACTCCACCAGCATGCATGCTGTTATCCAAACCAGCAGCCTAAGACAGCTAAATGCCATTGCTATCCTGTTTCAACTCTACATGCCCAAACATAATACTGATCACTGCAAGGATCTGGTGAGGTCCTTTCAGGACCCTAAATGACTGGGTCTTGATGATCAAAGGTTGGATAAAATGACCTTATAGTTCTTTTCCAACTGAAACGATTCTACAATTGCAAATGCAAAAGAATCCTAATTAACACTCATGTTCTTTTACCACAGTTGAATTAAAACAATGCCTGGTGTCAAGGTAGTCTGACACTTTCCATGATAACATGACATTTTCAGCCACTGAGTAATCCCACCATTTAAAAAATGAAATAAACTTTATATAAATGTTAGTAAAGTCCAACAACCGTTTGGCCAAGGGATCTGAGAGATTTTGTATGCCAGTTGAGTTTTGCCTCCCTGCGAAAATTCATTAAAAATTGTATAAATATTAAACCTTTGGAATCTCCTAAAGGCACATGCAAAGCAGAGGCCTTTCAGTTTCAGGGAAGCAGGGAAAAAAAAAATAAAAATCAGAGATTCCACTTGCATTAAGCATGCTTCAGGCCTCACAGAAATGAAGACGATAAACAAAAATCTTGAACAGCTACTCATTCAGTGAAACCATCTTATCATGAGTTTGAGCAGGCACACCCTGGAAAAATAGTGTGTGACCTCGAAACTAAAATAAATTTATAAATTCTATTACAATTTCATGTGCAGATCTAAATATGGCATTGCCTAAATTTTGCAAACAATTCGAACCAAAGGCCTGTGAGCTATTCAAAGAGGACAAAACCTTTGTGTTGACTCACACTCCATAGGAGATTCTGCTTAAGTTCTGGGATCTTACACAGTTTTTACATTACACTCAGAACATAAATGAGAACGAAAAAAAGAAGAAAGATTACCAACACTTGAGAGTTTTATTCTTTGTTTCTTGTGCTGTTTAGAAAGAAGTAACTACGCATCTCACAGGTGTCCATCTTCCAATTAGAGATAACCACACAGATCACAGTGGTTGTGAAAACCACTGAGACCGTACATAGAATCATAGAATGGTAAGGTTGGAAGGGACCTCAAGGATCATCTAGTTCCAACCCCCTGCCATAGGCAGGGACACCTCCCACTAGTACAGCTCACTCAAGGCCTCATCCAATCTAGCCTTGAACACATCCAGGGAGGGAGCAGCCACAACCTCCCTGGGCAACCTGTTCCAGTGCCTCACCACCCTCACTGTAAAGAACTTCCTCCTAACATCCAGTCTAAATCTCCCCTCTGCCAGTTTAAGCCCATTGCCCCTTGTCCTGTCATTGCAGGACCTTGTAAATAATCCCTCCCCAGCCTTCCTGTAGACTCCCTTCAGATACTGGAAGGCTATTCTAAGGTCCCCTTGAAGCCTTTTCTCCAGGCTGAAGAGCCCCAACTCTCTCAGCCTGTCCTCATAGGAGAGCTGCTCCAGCCCTTTGATCATCTTTGTGGCCTCCTCTGGACCCGCTCCAACACTTCCATGTCCTTCCTGTGCTGAGGGTTCCAGAACTGCACACAGTACTCCAGGTGGGGTCTGACGAGAGCAGAGTAAAGGGGCAGAATCCCCTCCCTTGCCCTGCTGGCCACGCTTCTCTTGATGCAGCCTAGGACTCGGCTGCTGTCTGGGCTGCATGTGCACACTGCAGGCTCATGTTGAGCTTTTCATCAACCCAGGGCTCCTTTCATCTGGCTCAATGCCAGTGCAAAATAAACATGGACCCTATCCCTAGCTGGAAATATCACCTGTGCACTTTGGTCCCTTCTTTGTAGCTGCTTTTCCAGACATTCATCCAGACTACTTCCCTAAACATTTTCCTCAGCTATCACACTGCTCTGAAAGTGGCCCACAGACTCCCTTCTATCTCATTTATCTTTGCTGTCTGTTCTTCCCTGTACCTTTTCTAGGCAGTTCCCCTGAGATTATTACTGAGAGACATCTGAGGAAATCCTTCATATTGGTATGTTTTCCCTGTGTAATTTCTAAAGCAATCATAGGAAGAAACGTGGAGTCTCAGCTCTCGTACTTCCACCTATCCAGCACCAGCATGCAAAGTCTCACACAGGGCTAAAGAACAAAAAAACTTTTCCTGGCTTATAATTACTGAAAATCTCAGCCTTGTGGTCTAGCTCTACAAACCCTGCAGTTTTGAGCTACATCTCAAGCCTTGTGGTTTCGTTCTGCAGCTTGTCTCTGGCAAGCTACAAAACATAGGACCACCAGAACTGCAAGCCCCAGGAGGCTGCTCTCTTGATGCAACCCCTTCAGGAGTGCAGCCCCTTCCAAGACGCTGAGCTACTGCTGATGCTCGGCCACCGCTATGCCTAGTGTGGGTGTTTGCTTTGATTGGACACAGATGTTCAGGGAGGCTTCCAAAGCAATTACTTCTTGAGAATGCTGCCCCATTTTAGACTGGGTGGTGACAGGCAGCTACCTGAGGGGCAGCAGGCACTGGGAGGGAAGGCACAATTTTCCTGATGGATTTGGGAGCACAGACTCAGTTTGATATTGGGGGTGTTCCCTGTTCTCCAGCATGGTGATGGCCTGCAGCGCTTAAGGGCGGGCCTCTGAGGATGCAGTATCTCCCTTCTTGACTATCACAGAATGTTTTGGGCTGGATGGGACCTTTAAAAGTCATTTAGTCCAAACCTTCTCTTCAGTGAACAGGGTCATCTTCAACTAGATCAGGTTGCTCAGAGCCCCATTCAACCTGACCTGGAATGTTTCTGGGGATGGAGTATCTATCACCTCTCTGGGCAACCTATGCCAATACCTCACCACCCTCATCATAAAAGAATGTATTCCTTGTATCTAGACTAATTCTCCCCTCTTTAAGTTTAAAACCATTACCCCTTGTCCTGCCACAAGAGACCACTAAAAAGGCCCCCTTTTAAGTACTGAAAGGTTCCCTGGAGCCCTCTTGGGCTAAACAACCCTCAGTCTTTCAGCCTTTATTCACAGGAGAGATGTTTCAGCTCTTATTTTTGTGGTCCTTCTCTGGACTTGCTCTGACAGGTCCATGTCTTTCCTGTGCTGAGGACTCTAGAACTGGGCAAATCACATCAAATACATATCTATCCAATTTAGAGAGAAGGATGTAGTAGAGGACTGTGTCAAAGGTCCTGCAGAAGTCCAGATAGCTGACATTCATCCATAACTCTTCCTTTGCCAGGTGACACACAACACATTGTATCGTAATGGTAGTAAATCAGAAAAGGAGTCCAAAAACTTAGGTTAGGCAATGTTCAACAGTACCTGACATCACTAAAGCTTTTAAAGGAGACTATTAAAAAAGTGCAAAGAACTAGGATGTGCCAGGGCTTTCCAGCTAGTCTCTTGTACAGCTGTCATCCAGGGTTAGAGGCTAAAATATCCCCTCTAGAGACACCACTCCAGGAATAAATGGGTATCAATATGGGCCACCAAAATAATCAAAGGTCTAGAACACCCCTCCTATGAAGGCTGCAAGGAAGGGTTGGACTAGACAACCTTTAAAGGTCACTCCCAACCCAAAACACTCTATGATTGTTTGACAGTCTAGAGACTGGAGATTATGAGGGAGGGATAAAAAATGGCAGGGCTTGCCTAACAGCAACAGGGATAAGAGTTCAGCTGTAATTCCTCAGGCTGTCAATTTGCAGAATACCAAAGGGTAATAGGGACAGCCAGTTGTATCTTTGTCTCCATTCAGTTTTCTGTCTTCTGGTCTCACTTTTACCAAAGTGAATCACAACATATGCTAAAATAAAAATGTGGAAACTCGGAGCCTCAGCCAAAAAGCAGAATCTACTAAGATACAAACAGATAGAAGCAAGCTGAGTCTCACAGAATAACAAGATTTATAATATAGTAAGCAAAATGAGAGGCAATAGTACTGCAGTCTGATGACATGGATGCTCCCTCTTTCATACTTCCATGAGATTGCTAGATTTAAGAGTACAAAGCAGCACTGCTCCAGAAGACATCTATGTCTGATGAGGACAGGGAGATTGTCCAGGTCAGCTAAGCACAACACAAAGTTGAACCCAGTCTAGGTATGCAAACTCTGCTGAAAAGCAACAAAAAAGATAAAAAGCCTGGAGAGAGAACCTGTGGTAACTGAAGATTACTGCTCTTTCAAACTCTGGTAACACCAAAAATGGACAAGGAGAAGGGCACAAGGAAAAGAAAAAGCCAGGAGATGACATACCAGTCACAAGACTTCACTGTGCCTGGGAGCACACAGTTCACTGGAATCTCTGCCCCCACCTAGGTTGGAATGTGGTTTATTCTATAGCCGTCATCCACAGGCACTCACTGTCACACAAACACAGGCTACAGCAGGACTGCTGCAATCCATCTGCAGAGGCTTTTGAAATGTTTCTGCTCAGGCACAACTGGATTAGATGTGGAAGGTGTGTTTCAGCTAGAAAATAACCATCTTATCAGCTAATGCTGCATTTCTCAGCGGTCAAGTAGTCATGGAGGCCTAGTAAATGCTCTTCTACGAGTGGTAATGTAAATGAAGTTGCATCATTTGCACCAATTATCAAAGCAACAAGGAGTTTTTAGCAACAACAGAGGTGCTGAGAGCCTGCCGTTTGGGTTGATGGTCAACTGCCAGACTCACTAGCCCACACTTCAAGTACTTTTACTCAACCTTCTCAAAGTGACGGAGAACCCCTCACCACCCTCTCTACATGGCTCCATTGGCCACCACTCACTGAATTTTCCTGTCTTCAGTTTCTAAAACCTAGAGAGGCTCTAGAGTCCAGAGCATTTTGTTCCATTCTTACCAGCCCCACAGAAAAGCTCTTACTTGGCCTGAAGAAAGAACACTGAAGATTGAGCTAAAGCCTTTTAGAATCATAGAATGGTAAGGTTGGAAGGGACCTCAAGGATCATCTAGTTCCAACCCCCTGCCATAGGCAGGGACACCTCCCACTAGTACAGGCCTCATCCAACCTGGCCTTGAACACCTCCAGGGAGGGAGCAGCCACAACCTCCCTGGGCAACCTGTGCCAGTGTCTCACCACCCTCACTGCAAAGAACTTCCTCCTAACATCCAGTCTAAATCTC
>VWZE01010097.1:905992-960266 GCA_013396675.1 Eubucco bourcierii
AGTTCCATGTCCTTCCTGTGCTGGGAGCTCCAGAACTGCACACAGTACTCCAGGTGGGGTCTGACGAGAGCAGAGTAAAGGGGCAGAATCCCCTCCCTTGCCCTGCTGGCCACACTGCTCTTGATGCAGCCCAGGACTTGACTCTGTTGCTGTCTGGGCTGCATGTGCACACTGCAGGCTCATGTTGAGCTTTTCAGCAACCCAGACCCCAAAGTCCTTTTCCTCAGGGCTGCTCTCCAGCCGTTTACCACCCAGCCTGTATTTGTGTTTGGGATTGTACATACCCAGGTGCAGGACCTTACACTTGGCCTTGTTGAATTTCATGAGGTTGGCCTGGGCCCACCTCTTCAGCCTGTCCAGGTCCCTCTGGATGGATCCCTGCTCTCTAGCAAGTCAACTGTGCCACAGAGCTTGGTGTCATCTGCAAACTTGCTGAGGGTGCACTGATTTCTCTGTCCATGTCACTTTTCTTCATTTTCTCTGTGTCCCATTGGGAGAAGAGTTCAATCCAAAAATATGATACTTATATTTTCTTATATTTTTTTGTTTCTTCTCTCCAAACACCCTCCCACTGACCGAGTCTGAAATCAAATGGTTGTAAATTTCCCAGGCCGTTCCCTCATTACTATTCCCCGTCTCTCAACAGTCTTACAGCACCCAAGAGAAATCCTGACAGGTTGTAAATGGCCCAAATTTAGCTTTTACTAACATTTCTCAGCGTGAAACCCAAACACATTTTCTATGCAGTGTTTCAGTGGCAAAGAGCAGCAAAGCACGACGGGAGGCAAAAGCACCTCACATGGTACTACTGAAGTTTTGGGTTTTTTAAAAGTAAAAATCTTCATTAGTACAGATGAGCTGATAATAACCCCTTACACTGGCTAGAGATTAGTTTCTTTAGGCTTGATAACCAGGCAGAAAACCACAAAGAATCTTAAGTCCAAGTAGTGGTTGCAGATTTCAAACTTCACAGTATCACAAGGGTTGGAAGAGACCTCAAAGATCATCAAGTCCAACCCATCACCACAGACCTCAAGACTAGACCATGGCACCAAGTGCCATGTCCAAACCCACCTTGAAAACCTCCAGGGATGGTGACTCCACCACCTCCCTGGGCAGCCCATTCCAGTAGCCAATGACTCTCTCAGTGAAGAACTTTCTCCTCACCTCGAGCCTAAACTTCCCCTGGCACAGCTTGAGACTGTGTCCTCTTGTTCTTGTGCTGGTTGCCTGAGAGAAGAAGGTAACCTCCTCCTGGCCACAACCACCCTTCAGGTAGCTGTAGACAGCAATAAGGTCTCCCCTGAGCCTCCTCTTCTCCAGGCTAAACAATCCCAGTTCCCTCAGCTTCTCTTCATAGGGTTTGTGCTCGAGGCCTCTCACCAGCCTCGTTGCCCTGCCCAAATTTTCTGGTAGACATGTAAGCTTTGCGGCATCCTGGCTACATCCTGGAAGCTGTCCTGTCCACGAACACTACCTCAGAAATCAGAAACTTCCATGGTGACAAAAGCCAGGTGGGACGTGAGAGTGCTGCTGGTGCACTACACACTAGGCCACTTTGCTGAAATCGGTGTGCTCTTTCCTATGGTTGTCAGTAGGAAGTTTCTGCCCTGTTTATTTGCAAGTACACACTACAAATAACCAGAGAACTACAAAGAAACAGGTCTACTGAATTACAAACTTCTTTTGACCTATATAACTTTAAGCACTATAGCTAGCAGCTGAAGCTACAGAAGACAAGGGCCTCCTGTGCTGCTGGTCTAACACCAACTGTTGTCTTACGAGCCAGACAACTAGACCAAGAACAGCTTCTAAAGAGTCAGGACAGCAAATTTATTTTTATGCTGTATCATAAATGCAGTGGATTTTTTTCTTTTTTTTTTTCTTTTTTTTGTTTTTAATATGTTTCTATGGTTTTACTCGCATAACTGAGAGCAAAACACGGTTCACAGTTGTAAGATAACAAAACACAGCTGAAAAAGAGATTGTCCTGTGAAGAAAATCAAACTTGGAAGATGTCAGATGAGCTGCAGAAAACCCCTGAAGATTATTTTGATGAATACAGTGTTTCAGAAGTTAAAGCATAAATGATAGCTCACATACGGTGTGTCAGAAGAGGTGTTTGTACTATGTGCAAACAGGGTGATGGATAGACTGTACCACAGACTCCTTGGTTCAAAATCTTATCTGAACTTTGAGCCAAAGATTGAAGGAATATTCCTGTTTTGAAAAGACCTAGAAAAGATGGAAGTTGTTAGCTAAAGGAATGGATTGAGATAATTTGTGATCCTGTTATGTTTTTTTTTTTTGACTGTGAAAAATAATAATCCTTCAACGAAAAAGAATATCTAAAGCAGTAGTTTCAGGAAAATCCCAAAGAACAGCCCCTATACTGGGGGCTGGACTAGATGACCTTTGGAGGTCCCTTCCAACCCAGACCATTCTGTGATTCTATGATCACCATTATTTACTGAGTATTTTATTCCCATAGAGGACCAGCCCCTTTGCTATTATTTTTATGACATAGTTTATTAAATGTCATACTTTCATGATATCTATTAAAAGAATGCCACGATTGAAAGTCCAAATCCAGGTATTAAGTGCTGAAGCAGGACAACTTCAGAGCTCCAGCTCAAAATTTCTGCTGTGAACAGTGACTTTCAAAATTTCCCACAAGATTTTTCTTATATTGCCATATATCTAAGTGTGTTACAAACAGTACTTTCGCATTCAGAACATTTCTGCAGTATTTGGCATGCATTCCACCATTTTATAGAGGAGAACACAAAGATGAATGCCACTGCCTCCTGATGTTCTATTACAGACACCTTCTCAATTCTCAGAGTATTTGTTAAGCTCACAGTCCAACTCCACTGACTCTGCTGCTCCTGAAGACCCAGCTCTCCTGCTGACCACTCACCTCACCAGAATAACATCTGCCTCATGAGAATTAAATGCGTTCAGGAAATTCTGATCTAACTTGCTCAACATCACGTTGGTCAGTCAAAGGCTAAACCATCCTCTCATGAGGAATCCTCAGTGTCTTAAATCAGCAGACCGTTTTCTCCTCTGCTTTCCTCTCTCCTATCCACAACATGTTGTGCAGCTCCTGCAACTACTTATATCAAGGCTGAATGTCTTACATTACAGAAATCAGCTTAAATCTCAGTCTTCCCACTGCACTTGATAGACAGCTGTGTTCTAAAAATCCAGGATGTAATTATGCAATTAAGGATAACATCTGCACAGGAGAACTGAATTAATGTTGGAAATGCAGTGTTACTTTTTTTCTCTTCCCAATTTTTGTCAGCTTGATTTTTATAACTATAAAGCACTTTAAAAGGTCTTAAAGGACAATTTAATAAATTAAACCAAAAATCAACCCAAGAAAAACTCCTGAAGACAGAGTAATTAAAGCCAGGGCAGAGCTCTTTAAGTGCAACTACAAACTCCACTAAGCTATTGGAGTGTAAATCAGCCCATTACAGGATAAAAAAAATGCAGCCTCTTTCAGGGCTCCTGAACTATTTACACCTAAATGTAAACCCTTCTTTTCTCTGCTGTTTCAAGTACCCATCGCTCTTCAACCTCCAATACTCCTGCTCTTGCCGTGCACCAGACCTGGTTTCTACTTCTTCATATTGTTCAGGCAGCTGGCAGCAAGCAAGTGGGCTTCTCAGAGTCCAGGAGAGCTTCCCTGCTCCCAGGTCTGTTGTCCATGCCTCAGCTTCTTTGTGGAGAAGCAACTAAAATCCTATCCCTGGTGATAGGATTAAGGTGGGTAGTGTCTTTACAAATGAAGAATTGTGGGGAGAGAGTTGAAAAAACAACGAAAGAATCAGACCGGTTCACCTGGTCTATGTGTATGCAAATCACAATGGGCCACTGCTAAGGGCATTGTCTGGGTTTTGCTGTAAATCAGTGGGGGCTATCTAAAGATAACAGATACTGAACATAGTCTAAACTTCTAGGACAGAGTACAGGCTCAATAGACTACTACTGAGTATTAACTTCTTCACCCAGAGAAGTGAAGAACCACATTTAAATGGGCATAGGATGTATGATGCAGGGGGGTTACATGTAAAGGAGGGTACATGTAGTAGGCGTATCAGGAAGATTGTAAATCCTGAGTACCTCAGCCAATGGGGAAAGGGAGAGGGCCATGTTTGTCGAGGAATTTAGGATAAAAGGGAAGCTGTGCCTTCCAGCAATTTGAGAGAGCCCACAAGGATCTGTCCTGTGGACTCTCCCTTTACTCGAATAAAGTTTTTACAGGACTCCTCTGCCTCCGTTGTGAACAAACTTCTAGATCGGACTAATTTTCCTTACACTGGAAATTCTGCATCCTGACTAACCATACTAAGGAGCCTTGCTAGGACATACCATGCTCAGCATCTAGGAGTCTCTGAGGGACACCAGACTGAGCCAAGGGATTTCACTGAAGAGCAGGAGCCACAGTAGGCTGCCATGCTAACACACCCTCACCCATTGCCAGCCGCTGCACTGAAGAACTAGAGAATCTCAGCAAAACAGGGTGGGAGGGAATTTGGTTTTTTAATTTATGTTTTTTAAAACCAAGGATAAACTCATGCATTTTCAGTAGCTCACCCTAAGTTATTTTAGCCGAGCCTTCCAACTGTGCTAACAGTTGGCATGGAAAACATCAGCTCAAAGATGACAGAGCAATAAAATGATAGAGCATTTTCCCTGTTTCTTATAACAGAAACCATAAGGTGTTACCAACTATAAAAACAGCTACCTGCTCCACTTAGAACAGCATGCCTGCCCAGAAAAATAAAATAAAATAAAACAGAAAAAGCTTTGCAAGCTTTGGTGACAAAGCATGAGGACATCTCCTGGGCGCCTAAGGACACCCATCAGCAAGGTCTTTTTTTAGGGAGCTGAACCCATTCCTGAGTTAGAATACAAACAACAACTCATTAAACAACACACATTTAGACTAAACTCTTGGCACATCATGAGGGAAAAAAAAAAAAAGAAAAAAAAAGAAAACAAGCTGAAGGATCACCACAGGAAGAATTATGGCCTAGAAACCCTTATTGCTTTCTTAAGTTATCTTAAATTGAGTGTCTAGGGAAATTTTTACATTGTTTTTACAGTGTGAGTATACAGAAAATCTGTCTTCTCCTCTTTTGGCATCTCTGCTGAAGTGAGAAGCCAAATAATTTGTATCTTCACTGAATGTTCATATAGAACATATACAAATTATTCAGTATCCTTGAGGAGGGGAAAGCAGAAAGGTCAAAATAAGGAGAGGCTGGGAAAATGCCAGGAAGCTCCTGTCCTACTTTATTTTCTAAACTTGCATTAATAATAGGTGGTTTACAAAAGAGTTTAAAAAGAAATGTTATTTAATAGTCTTAAAAGATGAGAATTTAAATGAACTGTAATCCAAAGAAAACATTTAGATTTAAGAGTTTCTTGAAAATACTCTAAGTGCTGCTTGCCTGGGCCAGGCACGGTATTTTCTGTGCTCGTCAGCTGTGGATGAAGTTCATTTCATGGAAAGTTGCCAGAACGCAACGGATTTGCCAGCTAAGAAAAACTTCCAGGTGGACCTATCAAAAGCTTTGTACACCCAACAGCAAGGCCATTCTCCTTTGGTTTTATTTGTCTGAATAAAACAACAACAACAAACAAACAAAAAAAACCAACCCACAACTTAAGATATTAACACTTTTACAAACCTAATTTTAACTAAGAGGAGAAGAAACACTCTTAGATACATTTCATAAATTTGTAACTGTAATAATATAAATAGGAGTCTTCCCAGAATCTCTCTTGCTTACTGCCTTCACATGGTTCAGTCTATTTTCACTTCTGTTTTCAGGACAAGCACTTGCATTAAATAACTTTGAGTGCTGGGGTAGGAGAGAAGCTGAATCTAGAGCAGAATGAGGTCAGGGATTCACACCCTGCACACACAGGAGCATCCTGCAGTAAGAAGCTGCCGTTTGTCTTGGGAAGAACCAGAAGCACCACACACAGCTGGAGCACACAGAGAGAGATAAATTTAGGAAGATAAAAGCACATGGGGAGTTTAGTTACCTTAGTATTTATTATAGCAAACTGGAGATACAGGCCGAGCCCCTGTCCTGGAGCCGTCGGTGCTTCGAGGCAGAGAAAACGTAGCAAGCTGCTCAGACAGCACTAACTATGCGAGCAATCCTCGGAGCCCGCCAAGGAACACATGTGTTTCAGGCATAAATCCTCCCATCTATTCCTTTCTGAATTAACATCTGTCATCATGACACCATTCAAAATGACTGAAGACTGGATCATATTAACAACCACACATCTTGGATAAATATTTACTGTACAGATTTTTTTTTTTTGTTTGTTAATTTTTTTTTTAATTTCCCATTTCAGAATAAAAAACACAGAAAGTAAAATTCCTGGAGCTGTTAAAGGGGAGTCTCTTTTCAGCACTGATAGAAATTTCAGCCACTTGCTCCCTCCCTGGAGGTGTTCAAGGCCAGACTGGATGAGGCCTTGAGCGACCTGTTCTAGTGGGAGGTGTCCCTGTCTAAGGCAGGGGTGGTTGGAACTAGACGATCTTTGAGGTCCCTTCCAACCTAAACCACTCTGTGATTCTTTGAAAGCCTGTGATTTTGCTTACAAAATAACATTTTATTTGCAAAACAAAACCACTGATTTCCCTCTCCCCTGTGAGTCTTTGCACTGTATGTAGGTGAGCTTGGAGTATCCTGTGGTGTGGCAATGCTTTCTTTTCTCAGGAATTTTATTATGCTGGATGTTGCTCACCTCAGAGACTCCACAAAGCCTTGGAATTCAGAAACAGATCTGGCTAGCTGTGCCTTGGGAAGAAAAAGTTTTGCTATGACCCTTGCATGCAACTGGATAAAGCAAATAATTCCATGAAAAGCTGTCAAGGATATTTCTTGCTTGCTATCCTGACTCTAAGAGTCAACAGATGGGTCACGGAGAGTGAGGACAGGGGTTCTGAGTCACAGAACAGGATAGGGAGAAGGCAACATAAGAGTGCAGCCCTGCCTTGGGTTCTCCCAGGAAAAAAAGAGTTTTCCTAGATACTGCAGTAAGTCTGTATTTCAGAAAAAGGTGTCAGCAGTCAGTGTTCACCTTTGGAAGTATGCAATTTGAGTATTATAAGCACAAATCTCTAGAAAATTATATCCGTTTAGGCTGATTTTGTCTAGCTTCAGCTCCTGGCCATCACGTTCTATTATTTATTATCAGCACTGTTCAAAAGGCCAAGAGAGATCCTGCTGACATCTTCCTGGACGTCTTGCAGAGCAGGGAGCAGTGCTCCTCCATCAGCAACTTCTCCTGCCAATCCTTTACTCTCACACTGCTCGAGTAGAACTTTACTGAGATATCCAGTCTTGACTTCAAGACTTCAAGAGCAAATTCATCAAGCCTGTAGGGCAGATGTAGCAAAAATAATTATGCTGACATAAATGTGCTGCCTTTTTTGGTCATATGCCTAGCTTCAGATATATTTCTTCCTACTAAATTAAAAAGCCTTCTGAGAGAAAAAAAAAAAAATGTTCCCTCCAGGCAGATAGAGAGAGACTACAAGTAAATCTCCCCAAAATCTCATGCATAAGCTAAATAAATTGAACTCAAATCTCTTACACTAAAGGAGGCTTTGCAGACTTCAAATTACTCTTGTAGTTCTTTACTGAAGTGTTAACACAGAACATCTTTATTCTACTAGCACTTGTATAAATAGCTGATACTCTCTGGGCAGTGTCTTAGTTTCACCACTGATGACATTATCTGACTTTTTTCACGTGCTGGATTCACAAAACTGCTCCAGTGTGGAGGAACATCTGCTGTGCATGTGGGCAATGCAATATCCTCAGTAGGTATGGAACTGCACCAGTGGTAAAGCCATGTACATCTGGATGGAAGAGACTTTCACATGTCTGTGTGTGAGGCCAGGTGGAGATGGTGCCATGGGAGCTCAGCACTCATCTGTTCGTTCGGTCTGCCAGGTGCCCAATCACATATGTGTGGGGCAGTGAACATGCATATCTTGGCCTGCCTGCACCCAGCAGGGTGCAGTGATGAAAAAGGCAGGATAGAAGATACTGGATATTTATGAGGTGGGGGAAATTCAAGAGTATTGTGGTGTAAGAGGGAGGCATGAGCGAGGAGGACATAAATCCAAAGGCAATCAGGGAAATGTGTTAGTTCTGCTGTTTATGGAATTGTGTGGTTCAGATCTGGAATGAATTTCTTTATGTTGTCTCAGACACTCCAAGCCTATCGCTGATCACTATGGCCGGAGTTTACATGCTCTGTGACCTTCAAATGCACCTACCAGGATTTGCATAATACTGATGCCTGAACATTTCCAGAGATGGCAACTGCAACACGAGCACCCTCTTGATGCTTTTTCAAGACAGCTACATGAGCTCTTTCTATCACTTGCCAACTCATGTTGGTTTTTGGGTGTTACATAATCATAAAATTGCTTCATTTGGAAAAGGCCTTTAAGATCATCAAGTCCAAACATTAGCCAAACACTACCAAGCACATCACTAAACCATGTCCCTAAGCACCACATCTACATGACTCCACCATTTCCTTGGGCAGCCTGTTCCAGTGCTCTACAATCCCTTCAGTGAAGAAATTTTTCCTAGTATCTAATGTAAACCTCCCCTGTTTGAGGTCTCTTCCTATTGCTTGCAACTTGGGGAAGAGATTGGTTCCCACCTTGCTACAACTTCCTTTTAGGTAGTTGTAGAGGATGAAAAGGTGTCCCCTGAGCCTCCTTTTCTTTTGGCTAAACTCCAGTTCTGTCAGCTGTTTTTTGCTAAGATCTGTTCTTTAGACACTTTACTAGCTTTGTTGCCCTTCTTTGGACATGCTCCAGCACCTCAATGTCCTTCTCATAGTGAAGGCTCCAAAACTGAACTCAGCAATCAAGGTATGGCTCCACCTGTGCTGAGTACAAAGGGGTAATCACTGCCCTAATCCTGCAGACCCCACACTATTTCTGATACAGGCCAGGATGCTCTTGGCCTTCTTGCCCACCTGGGCACACTGCTGGTTCATGTTAATCTGACTCTTGACCAACACTGCTAAGTTCTTTTCTGCCAGGTGTCTTTCCAGCCATTCTTGCTGCGGTCAGGATTGTTGCATGGGGTTGTTGAGACCAAGGTGCAGGACTTGGCACTTGGTCATATTCAGCTTTATACAACTTGTCTCAGCTTATTGATCCAGCCTGTCTAGATCCCTCTGTAGAAACTTCTCAGAGATGTGGGAAAATGGCAACTTTTAAGATTATCTAATTTGTTTCTTTTTGTTTGCATCATGGTTGAAGAAGAAATGAGTGATCAAATATCTGGGAAAGGACAACTCTCAGCTGGATGTCAGCAGACATCAGAAGATATTAGAAGATGACAATTTTAAGAAGAAACTGTCTCAAGATAAAGCAGGATGGTGATGCAATTCCAGAAAATCGTCCTACTAGGTCAATGATTCAGTCTCTTCATGGGGCAAATTCTGCTTAGTCCTCCTCATTTAAGAATGATGTGAAAGAAAAGGGACTAAAAGAAGAATAAAAATCTGACTGGGGCTCTTAGATTTTCATGTCTGTGCTGGTTTAACCTATGACAATGTCACAGATAGGATTACTGAGCCAGAAATGAAAATGGTGCTGTCTTGGTAGATGTGGGATAAGGATACCAAAGCCTAGCATGAGTAAATGCTTCTCATCTTTTAACAGGAAGTACAGCGCAAGGAAGACTGAAGTTAGGCCAACAGAAAGCAAAGCAAAGGATAACAAAAAGGACAAAGCCCACGAGTGGTGTGCAAATAAGTGAAAGGACAGGCACACCAACAATTTTACTTACATTTTAAAGAGAAACAGTCTAAAACTGGAGTAATAAATGATGTTATTCCTACATATACAGGATACTTTGAAAACCTTCAATACCTGGAATTTTCTCATGCAGAAAATAGGATAGTCATGGTTTTGGTTTTTTTTTTTGTTTTTAATTTGCCACAGAAACTTAGGTGAATGTGGTTACAGACTTGTGAATATTCATGGCTATCCAATCCAGGTGGACAGGTTTTATTGTTCAGTGTCCATCTACCTGATAATACTAAATGTTCTATAGGAACACGCTGCACAGAGAATCAGAGAATGATCGGGGTTGGAAGGGAGATCATCTAACTCTAACTCCCACCAGCAAAAGCAGGTTCCCCTAGAGCAGATTGCACAGGATGGTGTCCAGAGAAGCTCTGAATGACTCCAGAGATGGGAGATGTCACCCCATGTGTGGGCAGCCTGTTCTGGCCCGCCACCACCCTCAACATAAAGAAATTCCTCCATATGTTTAGATGGAACTTCCTATGTTCAAGTTTGTGCACATTACTGAAAAGTGTTTGGCCTCATCCTCCCAACACTCACCCTTTAAGAATTTATAAACATTGATAAAACCTTCACTCAGTCTTCTCCAGGCTAAAATTCCCTAAGCCACTCAGCCTTTTTTAATAAGAAATACATTCTAGCTCCTGTATAATCTCCAGCTCTCTGCTGTACCCTCTCTCAAGCAGTTCCTTGTCCTTCTTGAACTCCTGTGGCATCAGAGCAGCCCATGACCAGCTGATGCTTGACAGTGTACTTACAGACACACTAAGTATGCCTGGGTGGGAGCAGCTCTCAGCTATGTAGTGACCTGCCTAATCTTATTATGCTGTTGCATGCAGGTATGTATGAAGGGCAAGCTCCAGCCTGCACTTCCCATACCAACAATCTTCCTTTGGGAATCTGGCCAGGAAGTCTACCCCAAGGCCCATACTGCAAACTGGGTCATTTGTCTACTGTATGGTTCTTAACACAGTGTGACCTGAAAGTTTATTAAAAATTATACAATACGGAACCAAGGTTTTCTCTCTCTTCTGGTCAGCATACTATATATTTTCCAGCCTCTCTTCTAACCATGACTGGAAAAGAACTGGCTCACCTTCTCTCAAAGGGGACCAGAATTTACTTCTCCCTGCATCTTCTGAAAATGGCTCTTATCTCCTAGGCCAGTCACAAAGAAGAATTTATGTTTTCACACGCAAGTCTTCCATGGTTCTCTTGGGCCATTCCCACTAATGTACTGACTGTGGGAGCAGGTCCTGACTAGACTTCTGCAGAGTCAGAGAGAGATCAAATGCTGTAAAAAGGTTAATGTTGTCCCAAGAGTCATCCTAGAAAGGTAAAGTAACTCCCAGCTACCTTTTGTCAAAGCAATATGGAAAATCCTCCACAGAATGCGTCACACAGCCTTCTCCCTACTCTTCTTCTCAGTTAGACACTTGGTAGGAGCCAGGAGTCTTATCTCATGTTTTCACTTCATTATAAGGTATTTTTTCTGCTGCAACATTTGGTAACGGTTCAGTTGCCTTGACCAACACACTGAACCACCCTGATGATGTGACAAGGCATTCTCTGCTATCAACTCCTAAAGTCCCCTCATGCTCTGAGAGTGGAAATAGCCTTTTGCACCATGTGCTGGGACCACAGGACAATCACCACTGAAGAGGTTTTCTCACTTCTTCCCCAGTGCAAGCCTTATCATGTTCTTTAAACATGTTGGCTGCCTTACCAGCCATGCCTTCCTAAGTTACAGGACTGGACTCAAATTTATGAAAGAAATGGGACAACCCTTAAGACGATTTCCCAATTCAAAAGCTTCTCATTTATGATGGAGCAGCAATTCCAGCTGCTATCCTCTTCCACTTGAGCCCAAGCACAGCAGGAAGACACAAGGCAATGCTTATTCAGACACATCTAAGCAGATGTGCTATAGGTCTCTCTCAGCCCATTATCAGGCATCACAAATCTGTAATCAAGCTTTACTTTCACAATGCATTAAGACAGCTGATAATGGACTCATAGCTCCACCGAAATCGGGAGGGTTTTCCCTCCCTAGCCCAGACCTAGAGAAACCACCTGCTCCATTGCTGGGCTCAAGTTCCAAACAAGCTGGAAATACAAGCATGTAGATAAAGCTTTACTTGAGGTTGGACAGCAAGAATGGATGCATAGCCTCATTATTCTCCTAAAGGTAAAAGAAGAAGCCTGATAGCTACTCAGTTTTTTTTCAGGGACGCAAAACAGCCCACAGGCAAGGCTGTTTCAGAACCTGAGAGCTGCGAGGTTTGCAGTTTGCCCTAGTAAACACAGAGCATGACAAGGACATTAACTAAGGGAAGAGGAGAGACTCTGAACAAAAGCTCAGCAGGCAGTGAGGGCTCAGCAGTCCAGCCTTGGCTCCAGCACAGTAAAGCAGGTTAATCAATACAAGAAGTCATCTTAACATACATTTTATCAGGAATAAAGTAACCTATTGACTTAAAGCAGAACTGTAGCTCCCAAATAAAAGGTTAAATATCTTTTTTTTCCCACTGCTGCCACATTCACAAGCTCTCCTCCACAAGCAGCAGACACATGTGGCAAAGGAGAGGGGTTATGTTGTGTCCACTGCTGGAGTCTCAACATCTATTGGAGGAGCACTGCTTTGCAGATGGCGTCATTGCCGAGTGCAAGCCGTCAGAGGCATGCCCCTGCAAGGGACGGAAACCCAAACTTGGCCTCGCTGGCAGGCAGGTGCTCACTCGCTCCTATGACTTTCACTATCAAAGAGAGCTTCAAGGTGCCGCAAGCACTTACTGCACAAGTGACTCCTCCTGGCAAAGGCTGCAGAGATTCCTGCTGGAAGCGTCTGCAGGCTCATTACCACATGAGAAGGAAGCTTGTGAGCTGCCAATTGCTAGTGAAACCTTTGCCCTCACTTGGCTGCTTTACTACCAGTTGCCAGATGTTCAGGGAAGTGAGTCCTAGCAAGCAAGACAGCTCCTTCTGATTCACTAATAACAGGTCAAAACCCACCCTGGAATCAGCAGCAGGCTGCTTTGCAGATCTGGCACTTGTAAATTCCTCTGTTTTAAGAAGCACCTGCCCTCCACACAACAGAGAAGCCTTCAGCTTCTGACTATTATTTTAATAGAGAAGAGCACTATATGGCCAAACCTCCCTATCACTAAAATTTCTCTAGCTCTTTGGGTATTCGGGAAGAGCTTCTGTCAGTGAGAGATCCATGGTGATGCAGGATGGTACAACAGTGGGAAGTAGGCAGGGTGGATCACAATACATATGGGTAGTGCTTCTTAGCAAAAAGAACAGTCCAGGAGAGTGTAAGTGTTCTGAGTGAGTGTGAGCAATCCACCTCTGGGGATGCAGTAGCAGCAGCTGCTTCATCAGAGAAGAGATGCCTGAAAGTGTCAGTAGTCTCTTGCAGCAATGACTGGAAGTCAGAACTGCCACAGCAGTCACTGCAGACACACACACAACTCACATCTGTGACCCTTCAGCAATAGTCATGGGTTCGTGCAGCTGTGGAGCTCCAACCCATTTCCTTTTCACTTGTACACTGACATGTTAGGACAGCATGGTGCAATACTCCCTTCTGCTAATGTGTCATCTTTCTTCACCACACACTCCTTTCTCTCTCATTCATTTACTTGCAACAAGTGCAATTATTCTCTCCTTTGGTTTGTTCTAATGCTTGTCAAATGACTGAAAACAGATTAACCAGGATTTTAGTCACTCAGACTCACCTACACTTCCCCTTCTTAAAGACAGGTCTATGCTCTCCAGAGATACAGTACTACCCTAACTCATTGCAAGACTTGCAGTTTGGAGTGCCAGCTCTCCCAGAACTCTATAATGAAGAGTACTTTTGTTTGGCTGCTGTCCTTTTTCCGATTTAATATTTAAATTTACATTTTTATTTTCTTCCAGATATTTCTGTTTCACTGCAAAGTAAGAAGCCACCAAGCTTTTACTTTTTCTTTAGTCCATATTCCACTGCTCCTCCTTCTGCCTACTGTGCCTCCCAGGGCACTGAGGCATCATGCAGATCTCCAGAAGGCTGTTGCACCAGATTGTATATAACACATCCAAATCTCTGCCTCACCATTCTGCTTCTGCTTCCGCACCACATTGATTATTTTTTCCCTTATAACATCTCCTGAAAATCCTCCTCTCTACAAAGCACTTATCCTTTCCTCAGTACGCAAGTGTTGCCAAAAGACTAATATAACCCAGAGTAAATCCTTCTCAGCTGCAGGGAAAATAAGCTTATCTGACCACTGACCCCAGTAATAAATAGCCATTTGCCTTTTATTACTCTTCCACAGATAAACTCCTTTGATTTCACTTACTTGAGACAGAACTAAGCAAGGATCCCAGTACCTGGCCCAGAATCTCTGCTAAAGTAGGTCCAAGCAGCCCCAGGTCTGGTGTCTGAAGGAATTCAAGAGGTCTGATACCATACCTGTGACTGTGCCATGGACACATGCAGTTGCCATCAACATTCAGGGACAAAGGAAACATAGGAGGGCAGAGTTCAGCTCTTTTCTTTGAGGAATGTGTTCATTTCCACAGCAATCATATTCTTTGGCAGCATGCTTCCATTTTCCCTTACCTCTCTCTTGAGGTCAGACTCCTGACTGTAACCACTGGTTTATGGATGAAGTCTTGCAGAGGGACAGGCCTAATATCACATACGGAATAAGCAACAGTGGCATAGAGAGGTCCCAGGCCAAGCAAGTGCCTCTACATGAACCCAGGAAAGACATTCCCTTTCCTCTGGCAAATCAGCTGAGAGAGAAACAGAAACTCTCCACAGAGAGCACTGGCAGGCATTTGTCATTCTGAACTTACCACACACTGATAAAAATACTAATGCTCACTACCAGAACAAACAGATGCTTACATTTCATTGCCAGAACACGGTTAGGACTCTCAGGTCATTTCTTCTAGCTAAGAGACAGCACTTTTTGCATTGGTTTCCACTAGAAAGCAGCTGTGTTAGCCACCTGCTTGCAGTTAAAGCCAGTAACAGCAAGATCTCAGCCTCAAATAGAGAGACATCAGACCAGAGAGGACAAGTCGCCTGGACTAACATATTCAAGGAACTGGCTCAGCAGCCTCAAAACTCAGCAATGATTCTCTTTGGGAATCTCTATAGAAGAGGTAGAATGTCAAAGGACTGAAAAAAATGGACAAAAGTAGTGCCTAACCCTAAGAAGGCAGAAAAGGAGAGTTGGTTTATTATTGATTCTCAGATTAGCAAGATTAATTACTTGTAAGCACATGAAAGAACAACGAAGACTAACCCAGGTAGATTTATCAAGGGAGAATCATTATTGGAAAAACCCAATCCAGTATTTCCTTATAAAGGCAAAAAAAGTATCACAGGGAAGAAGCAAGCCATGAACTGGAATTCAGTAAGGCCTTCTGACATATCACTTTCACGACACATCAAAAACGTTACTAGTGATACTAGTGTGATAAAAGTACACAAGTGGCCAAAAAGCAATCCAGGGATAGTTCTCAGCAGGCTCACTGTAGAAAGAGAAGGATGTTATTACTTTGGGATCTGCCTAGGAACTAACTTTGCTTGGTGTTTTCATTGTCAGCCTGGATGACAGAGTAACAAGTTTGCTTATTAAACTGGAGAGGACATGAATCTGGAAAGAATGGCAGGTATGCTGGAAAGCTCTGCCAAAGGAACTTGGCAAACTGGAGAAAGTGTTCTGAAAGAAAGAATGGTAGGGACAAGTGCATGGTGCTGCACTTTGGCAGGAAGAGCCAATGGCGCAAGCACAGGGTGCAGAGCTGGGGAGGCAGCTGCTTCTCAGTTCTTCCTGAGGCCTGGAATGTCAAAGAACAGGATGCTCATCTTCAGTCCCATGCCACTGTGGAAAAGGCAGCCAAAACAGTGGATGTATGAGGACTGCAAGATTAGTGAGGCAGCTGTTTGCTCTTCTCTATTTGCTATACTTCATCCAGTTTTGGGAGCTGCTCTTTAGGAAAAAAGATGAATTAACTGCAGGGATTCATAAGAGAAACTGGAAGTAAACAAATCTGGAGATCACCACCTACAAGACCTGAAAAAACCCTACTGTTTACTCCAAAGAAATGAGGGATAAGGAGACATCCACAAGAGCACTGAAGTAACTTGCAATGCAAGAAGTTCTCCGTGCCACACTGGGCACTGAAGCTCTCAGTTTCCAGTCTTCTCGCAAGTTTTAACAAACTATTTGTTACATCACTCCAAGGGCAGGGGGTACCACATCAGAATGTAGTTATGACCACGTCTGTTATGTAGTTATAACCACATTAGGTGGAAATTCAATCTGTTTCTAAGTAAACCAAGCCATCCTTTGAATTTCATGCTGAACACTAGGAGTCCTTACAGCTGCATTTAGGTTGCAGGGCACTGACACTGCCAGGGTTTTCCTTTGCCCTGAATGAAGAACAAGAGCATGACACAGAAAATTGCTTTTGACTCAATTATTCATGTCATGAAAGCCCCCTTGTACTTGCCCAGAGGCTGACAGGTAACTTCATCTGTCTGGTACCAGGAGAATAATTGCAAGTTGGTGCCAGTGTGAGACAAGCAAAGTATGAGCCCTTAAGGCCATCTTTGTAATATCTGTATACAATTATATTTGCAGACTGCTTCATTCTGAATATGGTGAGCTGCCAACCTCCTCTGTCTCTATACACATGATATAGCATCTCACCCTCTGAATATTAATCTGATTGTCTGGTTATTTATTGAAAAACCATTAAAGAACATTTGAAAACAGATATGTAAAATTAGTAAAACAAGAACTAAGAGGGTCTTTATACTGGATTTCATGACAACAGACAAATCATCCACTGAATGACTACAACCCGCTGATGACAATCTGATTTCATTTAGGATTGGTGAATTACAGAGAACAACCCTCACTAGCAACAGATCTAGTAGTGGTTCAGAAGGGTAGTAATGAAACTGATTGGGACAAAATATTTACATGGAGAAAGCAGTGGATTCACCATTTCAGTGTTTTAAAATTATACCTGATATCCTCCTTGTGGGTGATGCTTTAGCCAAATGCAAATCATGAATGTGAATGTAGCAATAACTAGGCAAAATATGATATTTTGTGCTGTTTAGGTGGTCACATCAAGTCTGTGGATTGTAGCCTTTTTGAGAAGTTGTGCTGATGCTTTCTCCTCTTCCCCTCCTGGGCCTTATCCTAAAATTCCCATTTCTTCCCCTTTCCATTGCTCTTTTCCTTCCTCTGCCCTTAAATCCCAAGAGTCCATAAAATCCATGCAAAATCTGGACCTTTCATACACTCTTTAAAATAAGTAATAACTAAATGAATTGTTCATAGTATACACTAATCTTGAGTAGAAAGCCTCATCTGTGATGTAAGGTCAGGTTACAGAGAGATGTCTTTGTAAAACATATTTAATTAAAGCAGAAGTCCATGGAAACAAAAAAAGCCTTCACTTAAATGCAACAGGACACACAAAGGAATTCTCCTCAGATCCAAACGTGGCAAATATGACTGTGATATCATGCCTGCACACCATTTCTAATTAGGTGACCTTCACAACTTCAGCTGTCAGTGTTCTTACCACTTTCTCCTTGTAAACAATGTATTTCAGCCACTTGAAATCCTGCCATTTGAATCCCGCCAGAACAAACAGGGAATCCTTCTCATACTGCTCCATTTTCTGGATTGCACCTTCAGGATATGTGATCCGGAGAGTTGTCTTGCCACCCACATCTTTTTCAAAGCCCTTCACTGGAGCTGAGTTCAGCCTGCAGGGCAACCAGAGAAAAAACCCCGTCATGGATTCCCACTTAACACTCCAGCATGTTCACAATACAGCAATGGCTCTGGGCAAGAGCTCCCTCTACACAGCTGTTAATAGTAGCAGGCATTAACTCTTGCAGTTCTTCATCACAAGTATTTATGAACTTTTACACCAACTGACAACAGTTTAATCAGAAGCTATTTATTTAACTTAATACAAACCATTTCTGCACATCCACCATGTAATTTAAATTGAGTAAGAAGCATTGGAAAAGGAAACTGAAAAATACTGTCTATGCAGATGTACTTACAAACCAAGCATAACTATTCCAACAACCTGTTGCTTCTGG
The DNA here is from genome assembly GCA_013396675.1 of Eubucco bourcierii. NCBI lineage: Eukaryota > Metazoa > Chordata > Aves > Piciformes > Ramphastidae > Eubucco > Eubucco bourcierii. The sequence goes on from VWZE01010097.1 coordinate 924,016, forward strand.
GGTATCTTGCTTGGATTCTGCAAGACTCTGCTGAAACACAGGGTGCAGCTCTGTGGCAGTTTAAGTCAATTGAAACTGGACTCATGCTCCAAGCCAAATCCAGAGCTTGCAGTGCTCATCCTACCTGTAGTAAGTTTGTTTAGAGAAGTAAGCCAGCTAATTCCTTTCAAAAAACCCAAAGGAACAATCTCCAGTTGGTTTAATTCCCCAAACTGGCCCATCCAGAAGGTAAGTTACTCTGTGAGGCTAACGCAAAGGAGGAGACTGCGCTGCACAGATATGGTTAAGGCTCAGCAACACTGCAGCATCACTGACTTAGAGGAGTTTCTGCTGTGGAGGTGCATTCCACTCTGAAAACACCCAAGTACACAGAGCTTTGCTCTTGGGCACACTGATTTCTATAGGAATGCTAAGTATTCAGCTGTGCTTTCGTTAAAACATCCCTCAGGTACAAAGTATTTTCCTCTAAGAAACAAAGTGGCATTAATTGCAACGGTGACTTTCATGACACTAAGACTATTCAGAGCTTCTATTCAAACTTAGAAACTCGAAGCTGAGGAAGTTCCAAGTAACTTGGATACAAATCTTGCTGATATCAAACAGCAGCCCCTGATGGAACAGTATTGCCTACTTGAATTATTGCAGCCTCCTTGACTTGGGGTAGTTCAATATACTGGAAAGTGCTTATGGAGTGCAAAATCTTGCCATTTAGGAATGTTAATGAGGATCTGGATTTGTCTTTTTCAGCCCGGGTAAGCATTTTAGGTGGGAAACCTTTTAGTAGAAGAAAATTCCTGTGTACAATCTGAAATTGGATTCAGAACTAAGAATAAATTCCTACAACTGCAGTAAAAAATACTTCTTTTATCATTAAGAATAAAAAACAAAAGGGAAAACAAGGATTGGTACCATCACAATTCATAGAAGAGATTAAGGGGGTTTTTTTGTTTCGTTGTGGTTTTTTTCTGTGGATTTTGTTTGTTTGTTTGTTTTTGGTTTAGAAACAATGACTTTGTACCCTGAGTTTGAGGTACCTAGAACTAACTGTCTGCAAAAACAGTGGGCCCAGACAGCCAGATTTATTGCTTTTACAAAACCCTGTTGCTGATGGCATCTTCACACATCACCACTTTTGCTATGGTATTATTTAAGCTTTCAGCATTTTGTTTCTTTGGGGTAGATGGCCCCAAAGAAATTGATTAGATAATCTAAAAGCATGTGGCTTCGAAGGCAACAGAGATAAATACAACAGAATTCTATGTAAAGAAAGATAATTATGCACATCTTTATCTGTCTTCTTGAAGCTGAGGGGAAGGTTGGTATCTGCAGTTGTTTCAAGTGTCACCTGTAGTTCTTTGGTTGGCTTTTCCCCACCTCCAGCTGCTGGGTTCATCATTTTGCAGCTTACCTTTTTAGAGCTCCCTAAACTTGGGACCTCTACTTTCTATCTAGACTGGAAACAAAACAAACCATTTCCCCAAGTAAAACGAGCTTGTGTCTCCAGTGAAGGGCCAGAGTATAAGCTGCTGACAGAGTCATAGACCTGGGGTCCTGAACTAAGCAGCCAGCACTGCTGCTAACCATGGTTAGTGCCCCAGGGGTAGTACAAGCAATAGAGCAGGGAAAGTTCTGGCAGCCACAACCTGTGTTGATGAAGGCATGTACTACACAGCTCCAACCCTTTCTCAGGCAGAACATGCTGGTGGTTACACATACAGCAAAATCTTAGTAAACCTGTTTGGGTGTCAGACCTCCTCATACTGCCCATGGATAGGTAGGTTTCTCCATAATGAGATTTGGAGTGTTTTTCCTTCTGTATCCACTGATGACATAAGAAGCTTAAAGACACTAACTCCTAATCATGGCACCATGAAGATCCTCTCAGATATCACTATCCCTTACTCTTTCTAACCAGGAATTTCTGGTACACATTTGCTTTTCCTTGTCTGCAATCTATTTTAAGGAGACATTTCAGAGCACCAATGACTGACTTGCCAGAAAAAGCTCCTGCCAGGTAAACAATGTGACAGTTGGGAATAACATCTGCACTGAAATCTGGTAATATCCAGGTAAAGAAGAACAGTAGCTACTCACTCCAAGCTGCTTTAAAATTGTAAAGCTTATCTAACTCTCTTCACCACAGGATGAAAATTTCTAGCTGGAATAGTGACCCTCATATGGTAACACATCAAGCCTCAAAAAACTCCACATACTGCTGTGGCACTCCTTATCCAGAAATTTACCACATTTTCTCCCTTAACATTCAAATCCTAGCTTCCAAATCTGATCCTCCAAACAAGTTTTGTAACCCATGAAAAAGGACAAGTCACACAAGTGACTTACTGGCTTCCATGGGAATAAAGGAAGCAGGCTGATATATTTAAGAAGAGGTCTTCTCTCACCTCCTCAGTCCCACATTCAAGCACCTGGCTTCATTTAACCTTCACAGTTGATTTTTCTCTCCTTTATCCATCCTGCAGACATCACAGGTGCTTAGTTGCCCTCTTATCCTCTCAGCTTGCAAACTGAATTAGATTTACTGATGTGGCAAGAAAAACTTGAACTTTTCACTTGGAAATTAAATATTGGACTTTCTGACATAAATCTTACTGGGTGGTTTAGTCCAGATGGATTGGAACTGTACTGTTACTACCTTTTTAACAGCTGCAGCTGAAGAAAAGGCTGTAAGTAAATTTTAATTCAGCTCAAGTAACTGCAAGTCACCAGATTATGAGGAGTAGTAAAAGTTCTTTGCTAACAACCGACAGTGAGGTGAACTAGGAGAAGAGCTGTGAAGTTTCACCCTGTTCTGGACAGTTATCTGTGTGTCCAGAGCACTGCTGGGAAAACAGGGAACCCATTCACAGCACTGAAGAACTGAAAGGGACCTTCTTGGTCTTTTTGTCCAGAGTTGAAGAGTATTTAACACTCTGTATAGTCTTTTCTTACCTCATGTGCCCATTACTAGCACATGGGAGGGAAAGGAGGCCATGCTAAATGATCATAGAATGGTAAGGTTGGAAGGGACCTCAAGGATCATCTAGTTCCAACCCCCTCCATAGGCAGGGACACCTCCCACTAGCACAGGTCGCTCAAGGCCTCCTCCAACCTGGCCTTGAACACCTCCAGAGAGGGAGCAGCCACAACCTCCCTGGGCAACCTGTGCCAGTGCCTCACCACCCTCACTGGAAAGAACTTCCTCCTAACATCCAGTCTAAATCTCCCCTCTGCCAGTTTAAACCCATTGCCCCTTGTCCTGTCGTTGCAAGACCTTGTAAATAGTCCCTCCCCAACCTTCCTGTAGGCCCCCTTCAGATACTGGAAGGCTACTATCAGGCCTCCTGGAAGCCTTCTCTTCTCCAGGCTGAAAAGCCCCAACTCTCATAGCCTGTCCTCATAGGAGAGCTGCTCCAGCCCTCAGATCATCCTCATGGCCCTCCTCTGGACCCGCTCCAACGCTTCCATGTCCTTCCTTCATGATACCTTCACTGTGCCTTAAATTCTTTTACTAATCCCTTTCTTTCTTCCACCTCACCTAAGAATTTGCAGTTTGCTACAACATCTCATGGTTGACTAAGTTCAGAGAGATGATATCAATTACACTTCCTTTAATATGAAATCAGTTACCTTACTAACAAAAAAATGTACCGACTTAGACCAAGGTAAAACAGTTTTTATAAACTTACACTGAGGTCTATCCCACTTTTGCTATTTATTATTTTAATATTTTGTTACTCATGATGCAGAACCTGCTATAAAGCTCTGCATTTTTTTTTCAAGTCAAACTAATGGGTCCGTAGCTCTCTAGAGCGTTTCCTCCCTCCCTCCTACACACTTTTTCTTTCACTCTCCATTAGTACAGGTATTATGTTTGTTAATCTCCAGTCACCCAGACCACCCTGACTTGACAGATTTATTACTAAGAGTTATGACTGGACCTGTGATTTCAAATATCAGCATGTTTTTCAGGCATTCTGAGGTGGTGATGACCTGGGTCCTCAGCAAAACAGGAAGTCCTAATTTTGACTGTGGTCCTTGCTTTCTACTGCTATGCTACTCAGCTTCTGCTCCCTTCAACATCATCATCCACAGTGTATTCACTGTTCTAGGGTGCATCTACAGCTGTTTTAATCATTACTGGGTCCTCATTCATAGAAGCTTACTGCTTCCTAAGACCCTATTCTCCACTAAGGATTTTTCCACCCTAACCACAAAGTCTATGTCCCAGGCCATGCTACATATGTATGACCAATAACACTTCCCTGAGATACCTCGGGGAAATATCTGGACAGATCTAACAGTATACTTTATTGCTTCACCACCAAAGGGCACCACAAAAGCAGTAGCTTTTAGAAAGGACGTTTTAGAGAAGACTCAGGTGGGATCACAGGAGCTACCACACTCCCAAGTAGCTATGGATTGCTTGAGGAGCACCTTTATCTCTTGATCTAACAAATACCTATATTCTCATTTTGTTCTTTTTTCCACTACATATTACCTAATGCTTCCATACAAATGGATACTGTCACAAGTGCAGGTTTAATGTTTGCACATGTAGCATGTAAATTGATACAGAAACTGAGTACGTGAGGAGAAAGTTGTGATGCCCAAGACTCACCTGACAACAACATCATAGTCATCAATTTTTAACCCCAATGACTTATTTGCAAGTACTCCACCATTTCCCACAATAATACATCGTCGGCAGCTGAGACTGTGGAAGAAAGAGAGAGAAGAGGCAATTTTTATAACACAATTTCAGACACCTTGAGCTCTGCATGTTTAGTTTGCACCTGAGAACTACAGGAAACCTTTTGTAAGTATTAAGAATTCACGGGAGGACAGACATACACTCGATCCCCAGCTCACCCTATCATGCCCATCATGTGATAAACTGCTTTTAACACATCATGCCACGTGGGGCCTAATGAGATGATCTGTCAGGACAAGCAGCTCCTCTCCCCTCACACCCCTGGTATGATGGGCTTGAATCAAACCCATTTGTTTACTTGAATTGTCTCATTATTCATTTCGCACTGAAGTAACAATAAACTAAAGGCTTAGTGAGGAAGTACTCTCTCCAAGCAATTTTCTGAGTGCAGGCAGATCTTGTCAGGTTATTTGGGGTGTGCTCACCTTGCTGAGTGCAAAATTGCTGCAGTTATCGTGAGACTTCAAGAGACAGAAAAACAAGAAATGCATAGAAAAAGGATCCTCCTCCTATTCCTGTCTAGCAGGAAACATATAAGAAGACGCAATGGCTGAAGAAGGGGAAGGAAAATAACCTTAATTAACAAATGATCAGGAAAAAGGAGGAAGAGAACAACTTCGTGTGGAACTGAGAGTCACGAAAACTCTCTGCAGCAGATGTTAAAAAGTGATTTTGTCTTGAAGACAGAGAGAGGACTTCTTTCAAGCCCTCTAATCCCAAATGCAGCTGGCTCTTCTGGCAATATGCCTTCATCTCTGGTAGTTCACCGAAGGGATACGTGTCTGCAGAGCCTTTTTCGGAAGGAGTCCAAGGCAATCAGTTGTTTGAAGCAGATCTCTGGATGACCTTCCGAGTCCCAGGCACAGTTGACTGGTCTCTTTTAGGCTGTCCTTGCTGTGATCAGTCTAAAGAGTTAGCATGAGGAAAGCTCTGCTTATGTGGGGTCTGTCTTTGTAGAGTGAGGCGGGAGTGCATTTAAAGACTCAGTTAAACCACTGAGGGTTACTCTGCTGACAGAGCCATTAGCTGGAGGTATGTACAGACTTAACAGCACAAGATGCGCTGGAACAACTTCCCCAGCCTAGATAGTTTCATGGTTGATCCCAGCTTTTCCAAAAGAAACAAAACTTCCTCAAGAAGATGGACGTATTTGTTCAGTGCTTGTGTCTCTTAAGGACTGAAGAAGTGTGGATGCTTACAATAATCACACCACAACAGAGAAATAACTTTACAGTGGCAGAGGAAACAAAAAGTTCTGATGACAAGGAGAAAGCATACAAGATGCGGTCCAGGCTGTGCATTTTGTCACACAGAGGAGGGAGTCATCCCCAAGTACATGCAACTGAGTGATAAGGATAGTAACAGTTTTGTCAAAATCTTTAAGGAAAAGGTGCTGTGGGAGTGAAAAAATATATATACTTCAGTTCTGGCCAGGTAAAATTTCAGATGAAAATGTGCTCTTTTGATGATTACCAGAAGGAAATTTGACCCCCTTTACAAAAGACTGATGGATAAAATATTGTAATTTCTCTATTTGGTTCTCTCTGAGCTATGACTCTTCTCAGTTTCACATTTTGAAGAAGAATACCATACTGAAATCTGAAAGTTGCAAGCTACAAACATTTCCCTCTATACCTTTCCCTTTCCCTCTTAGTGTTAGGATGCTGTCTCTTAGCAGTTTTGAACACAGATGTGTTTGTTCCAGCCTCAAAGCACTTAATTGCATTCTTCCCTTTTCTGTTAAATTAAAGCACCATCTACTGTCAGCAATCCCTTTCACATCTGCATGCAATCCACCTACTGACAAACCACTGCCTGTAAACATCTGCTTCTATGTGGATAATCAGTCATAGGTCAGACTGGTGAGCATGAGGCACAACACATGAGACAAAAGAACCAGTTCCACCAGCCAGAACTGTTCCAGCAGCCTCTCTTCCTGGCCCTGTTCCCACGCAGTACTTGCAGACTCAACGCCCATTCTTAATTTTCTCTTGACCATACAAACTGTAACAAGCTCATCACATCTCTCACAGTCTAAAGCTCTCCTAGATCTTGAGTCACGTTTGCAGTACTTCTCTCAACCATTTTCAACTTCTCCCCAGATCTCCGAAGCACTGACTCTGGAAGGCCAGCATGCGGAGCTAATGCTACTCAAAGCAGGGGCCCTTTTACACAGAGATTTTTTTTATATATCATTCCAATGCTCTTTTTACAGTCATTTGTTTGCAGAATACAATTCTCATCTTGTAAGCACAATCTGCGTTGTCACCACTGAGATGTCAGACTTTATTGGCTCCAGTAAAGGCCCTATGAAAAGGCCTAGACTGACCTGGCTCTCCAACTCCTTACTTCCCCAGGCTTTCACTCTGGTAAATTTTCCTGGTGGAACTTTACATTTCCTCCAGATTGGTTTTGGCCACCATGAACACCTTTCAGTAGAACTACACTAGAAGTGTCACTAAAGGATTATTTCTCAATCCTGACAGTAACTTTTTTAAGCTGTCTGACACAGTCCATTCCTGAAAAGAATGTCTACTGAGGTGTTGTGTAGAATTGCAGTGTAACAGACTGAAGCAAAAAAGCTACTGCCTGTATTTTAAAGGTTATCTTTATCAACCATGCTTCTAGCTCATCTAAAAAAACATATCCTCTACTTGACAAAATTTCATTTTGACTAAATCCAAGATAGCCTATGTTGATAAATGTTACAAATGCTGCAAAATTAATAATCAATATTAATTTTTATATCCAGGCGAAGATTGTTAATAACTATGAAAGTTGTTCACTAACATTAAATCTTGCCAGAAAACTTATTTGCAAGGTTTGAAACGCACAGTTTGGAAATTTATACACACAGGGAACAGGCAAAACTGTAACTCTTTAAGAGGTACCTAGCAAATGCAAACATTACACTGAAGAGAAGGTTCTTGCGGTCGCTATACCACCTGCAGTTCGTTATCCTGCTTAGCCACTAGATGGACTCAAGGAGCTCCTTTCTGCTTATGGTAGAAGGTAATTAGTTAATTACAAGAGGTTTTAAGTATTTACTCACAAAATATTATCAGAGAGCACCCAAAGCACGTGGAGGGGGTTGCTGTCGGTAATCTCAAAGCCGTTAGAGGCTTTGGAGTTTTCCCAGGCTCTTTTCTCAGGCAGCTGGGAGTGTGGCACAGTCTCTGACCTGCTTCTTCTTGACTCCTGATTCAGCAGAAGCCTTGCAGAGGAGCAGGCAGGATGCGATGCCACCTGCAGGCTTGGTACAATGTCACACTGGCTGTGCAGGACGATCACCTGTAGGCATTTAGAGCCTGTTCCTGGTAAAAACTCGAGGCAGTGGAGTTTCCAGGCAGTTCAGGATGCAGTGAGGCAGTAGCAGCAGGCATGAATACAATGGCAGAGAGCACCTTCTGTTACCTGCTGATTCCTTTTTATCAATGCAGCCCAAGACTAATGGGCCTTTGGACAGATTAGCCAATCAGGATGGCATTTTGCCAAGCTTGACCATATCAGTTGAAACCAGGGCTTTTGTTTTCCTTTCCCGTGGTTGCTTCCCCCAGCACAGAAGGAGGGGGAGCAGGGGAACATGCCTGGGCAAGCCATGGTCCTTAGACTCAGTGGCTCCAGGTTCTTTGTCCTCTTTCCTGCGGTTGCTTCTCTCCGTAGCAGAAGTGAGGGAGAACAGAAAAACATGTCTGGGCAAGCCAGGACATGTATAAGCCTGTTTTGGTCTATTTAGGCCTACCACAACATTATGCTGCAACTTCTTAGCTCTGTCCCAGATCTAAGTTTCCAGGATGTTTCCTGCAAAGTTGAGCTAAGCAATTTACAGCCCTCTCGTTCCTTCTCCTTTATTCCTCTAGGAGTGGCACAGCATTTGTTGTTCTGTCCAACATTCCAAGAGTGATTAAAAAGCAAGCAGTAATAACAAAAAGAATTCTTCAACTCTTTAAGGAATTTTCAGTGCTTACTGATTTAAAAATACATGTAATTGTCAATTAACATCCTCACAGTTACTACTAAGAATACACAAAGCATTCCATTGTTACTGTGAAGCTGGACAACATCATTCTATCTTTACTCCAAAAAATGAAATGAATATTTAACTGAATGGTTCTGCCATTAACTGACAGGTTAATCACCTTTGCCTAGCTTCAGGTCTGGACCATTCTTAATACCTTTATGGCCTTGACGTATTGGAATGCAACCTCCATCTTCTTGATGCAAGGTCTAATCTTCAGTTTTCTAGTAGTATTTTCTAAATCTCTTTCAAAAGCTCTCTGCCCACTCTCATCACAAAGCTGGAAGGTTCTGTTGCCAACTCAGAAGGCAGTACTCAGGTGCAGATTGCTTTTTGTGAGGCCACATCTGGAGTACTGTATTCAGTTCTGGGCCCTTTAGCTCAAGAGGGACACAGAATTGCTTGAGAGAGTCCAGGGCACAGCCACAAAGATGATTAAGGGAATGGAACATCTCTCTTATGAGGACAGCCTGAGGGAGCTGGGGCTCTTTAGCTTGGAGAAGAGAAGACTGAGAGGTGACCTCACCAGTGTTTTTAAATACGTAAAGGGTGAGTGCCAGGAGGATGGAGCCAGGTTCTGCTTGGTGATGCCTGATGACAGCACAAGGGGCAATGGGTGGAAGCTGAAGCATAGGAAGTTTCATTTAAACACAAGGAGTCATTTTTTTACTGTGAGGGTGACAGGACACTGGAACAGGCTGCCCTGGAACAGGGGAGTTGTGGAGTCTCCCTCTCTGGGGATATTCAAAACCTGCCTTGATGCGTTCCTGTGTGACCTGGTCTAGGTGATCCTCCTCTGGTATGGGGGTTGGACTGCATGAGCTTTCCAGGTCCCATCCAGCCTCTCAGATTCTGGGATTCTTCATTTAAATCATTTTGGTTGGAAGTGACCTTTAAGATAGTCAGGTCTAAATGTCAACCCAGCACTGCCTGGACACCATTAAACCATGTCCTTCAGTACCACATCCACATGTCTTTTAAATACCCCCAGCAATGGTGACTCCATCATTTTCTTGGGCAGTCTACTCCAATTCATTATAATTTCTGCAAAAAATCTTTTCCTAATACCCAACCCTAAAATTCCACTAGTGCAATTTGAGGTCATTCCTTCTTTATGTGCATCATGAAGATTTGGTTGAGGCTTGGACTTCACCCAGGTTCTGCATATCAGGCATCTACATCAAGCCTGGGCAGTCAGGACTGTTTTGATTAAGACAGGCAGTAGGTTGAGCTGGCTTAGTTTTACCATCTTGGGCAATCACACTGCGGGACAGTGAGAAGGCTTCAGGGCCACCCTGATGGCATCGTGAAAAGGAAGCATTTAGCTGGGATGTCAGGGACTTGACCAGAGACTTCTGCCCAGAAGTCTGGACAACTGGCAGCAACGTAGCTGGACTCCTTCACAACCAGCATTGACTGATGATGCCCCAGTATGGGAAATCTGTGAAGTCATTGCTGGCTTCAGGCAAGTTTCTGGCTGAAGAAACACATCATGCAAGCAGTATCAGTTACAGCTCAACTGTTTCTCCACAAAGAAGTGTGCAAACATCTTTTTGTTTGTTTACACAGTATATCAAACCTGCATTTCTTTTCCAGAAGAGTTCAAGGACTGAACACATAGGACACAGCCCAGGTTCCAGTTTGCTACCAGGGTGGTATGAGGAAGGGTCACAGACTTTCCACACCAGATAGACTTTCCCTAAAGCCCTAAGCAGGGAACTACAGCCAGATGTACAGTCTCTTGGCACAGCTTCTCAGAAGTTGAGTTCATCTACACCAAAACCAGGATGCACACAGATCTACTTGAACAATATACAGCACTGTAAACACATGTATGTGTTGCAGCAATGGCTACTTCCTTTTCCTCTCTTATCGAAGCATTTTAGAGATCTGTCAGGGGATCAAAACCACAAAGCCTCCCTCTGTGCAACCTTGGAACTAAAGGATTTGAGGAAAGATACAAAAGAATGATTAAAAAAATACATCTTTAGGGTTAGTGGTGCTTAGAGAGGCTAAGCATATTCTGATTTGATCTGTTTGCTGCTGCTTAAACCGGTGCTATCAGCTTGAGGCAGAGGAACACACATATCTCCTCTCCTGATCTATCAAGTTCCTTTCTCATTTGTTAGGTTTACATACTGCATTAGTAGAGACTGTGTTAGTTACAAGCTCAAACACTTATTTTCCCTTCATTGTCACCTGGAGGTAATACAAAAGGGTCAGTCAGATTTTTATGTTTATGTCTCTTCATACGAAATTACTGTAGAGATTTAACCCCAAATCCACTGAAGCCAGCAGAAGAGCCACAGAACTTGAAATGAAGCCCTGATCGAGTTGCAGAATGAGGGACAGGGCACTGAAGGGGCCGCTAAAGCAAACACTGAAAATGTAAGAGATATAAAGGGGTCAGGAAATGCCAACAGAGTGCAAGAGAAATCAGAAGTGTCAAAGATGAAGCTCACTAACATCTGCATCAAGGAGAAAGCTATGTCAGCTCTGGCAGAAGAGGATACTGATTCTAGATACAGTCCTCTGGATCTCCAATCTGTTCCAGAAAAGCTCAGAGCTGAATTACAACTACCTTCACAAACACAAATGCAGCTTTACCTACCTCCTGCCCTGGGGCAGGAGCAGGTTACTTACTTCAAGTAGTTCAACACAAGGGTGCCACAGTAAGGGGCCATGAAAAAAATAAAGCAAGCTAAGCATCACTTACACTATGTTACAGGCATCAAGAGTAGCATTTGTTCACATGCCCTCCAGCTCCTGCTAGGTATTAACACAACTCTACTCACAATGGAGGGATTAGTTGGAGTGAGTTGGCAAAGCTCCTTTGGGATGATGAAAAGTGCATGCAGACCCGGAAAGATTGAGTTTGCCTCATTTCAAACACATTGTGTCAGGAAAGGTGCATCAGGATGCCCTTTTGGCACAGGGATAATCAAACAAAAAAGTTTAAGGCTTATGGGAGGCAACTGAAGGTAACATCTCAAGGGACAGTTTTGTGAAGGAGGACAGAAATGGGGAAACTTGGGTGGGGACAAGACCAAAGATGACTTGTAGATCTCCCACCATAAACCTCTAATCCTCTCTTTCCTTCCTGTGCTCTCACGCAATGCTCTGACCTCACCTCTCCTGCCTCTCCCACCCTTCTCCTGGGAAAGCTGCATGCAGCATAGGGTTACATGAGCACTTGCTTCAATAGGCTCAGCAGTGCTCACCTTCCCCACCCATCCCCATCCCTCTGCCTTTTGGGCTGCCATTGCAGTGCTGTGCCAACGCAACTCTTCTGTAGGAGGGGAGCTCTGCAAATGAGGTCACTGGAATGACCTAGGTTAAGAGAAAAAAACTTCTAAACTGGAATTGTTTAGGTGACCCACTTTAAAGTCTCTCTTCAAACAACAGCAACAACACAAGGAGAAAGTACAGAGCTACAATCTGAGAGCAGGCAGCAGCAAATGCAGCTTCTTAGACTGGCTTTGCCAACAGAGAAAATGTTGGGTGTAGATTCATCCTGGAGAGAAATCAAACCTGGAGCCTTTTCCCTACTGCTATAATCAGCCCACTAGACTTCTGAGAGCCTACAATTGGAAGGGATCACAAGATCTCCTAAGTCTGACCCCTTGTACCTCACAGCTCTTTCACAATAAAGCATTTTATCAGCTCTCGATCACAGAATTGTTTGGAAGAGACCTTTAAAGGTCCCTTAAGTCAGGCCCTTTCTAGTTGCTCCAAGATAGTGAGCAAATGGGAGAGGTCTGGGAGCAAGACAAACGTCAAGGCCCTGCTCCCAGCACACTGAATCTGCCACAGAGGGGAAGTGCTGGACTCCGCTTTGAACTTAAGACAGTAGTTAACCTTCCTTCATCAGTCTGCTCCATCGGTTCTTCTGGAAACCAAAGTTATGGCAGATAACCATTACTGCCAGCACTGTAATTCACTGATGATCACAGCTGAAGAACATTTCTGGAAGCATACCCAAGTCTTCCTCTAAGCTACTCATTAAGTAGGTTTTCAACAGCAGCACTGCAGTGGCCCTAACACCTCCTACAATACCCAAGCTCTCTCTCATAACTACCCTTCTGCTGCAACTCCATCTACTACCTGATTTAGGATCTCACTTTGTGGCTTGTTATCCCATATCAGCTTTTATCTTTTCTAAGACCTGCTCACTGGGAAGGGCTCTGGGAAGTATTTGACTGTAAGGCTCATGTACTACACCACCAACACTCACTGCTTCACATTTATCACAAAAATTCCCAAGGAACTTCCTCAGGACTCCTGTGTGTTTACCAGCATATATATTATCAAACCCCGTTACTGCAGTACTACAGAAATCTGTTTCTAGCCTGTTCTGTAGGTCTCACTCAGACTTGACATAGGAGGGACTTAACATATATTTCATGAAGGCTTGAGTGTCAGGTCTTTCCTATCTCTGCACCAAATCCATTATAAAGAACAAAAGCTCAAAGGGAACAGCTTATGCCGGAGTGGCTGTTTCACAGCCTCCTGAGAAACTACTTTTTAAAACCCCCAAACATTCCAGTCCTCAAAAACACAGGTGAGCCGCAAGGGTCACAATTACATTAACCTTCACTGCAAGAATCTTCCACCTGCCCTCTGTCATTAATGTTAATTTCCCACAAGCAATCTTCTGAAAGAGTCTATATGTGGATTTTTCAACAGATTAAAATCTTAACTCTCCAACCAGAGCTGAGATAAACCCCAGATGGGTGCAACTCGTTTGTGTGTAAAATCTCTAAGAAGGTCATTTGTAAAATGATTTTGCCTTCTGGACGTCATTTCTGAAATTAATCCAGACTCTGAAGGCTAACCCTATCCGTCATTGCTGTGAGGCAAGGCAAACTTCAAAGCAACCTAAATTAGCACAAAGACTGCAAAAAGCTAAGAATAAACTTTTACATAGAGAGTAATTCCCAACTCTTAACTACAGCAGGCAGCAGGCAAGCTCTACAATCAACACGAGAGATGCACGGAAAGGCTGAAAAAGCTTAGGAACTTTGCCATGGAAAAGTGGGCAGGAAAGCTGGGCCAGGAAATGAACCTAGTGTGTTTAGAAAGCAGGAATTACAGTATCACCAAGGTTGGAAGAGACCTCAAAGATCATCAAGTCCAACTCGTTACCACAGACCTCAAGACTAGACTGTGGCACCAAATGCCATGTCCAAACCCGCCTTGAACACCTCCAGGGACAGTGACTTCACCACCTCCCTGGGCAGCCCATTCCAGTAGCCAATGACTCTCTCAGTCAAGAACTTTCTCCTCACCTCGAGCCTAAACTTGCCCTGACATAGCTTGAGACTGTGTCCTCTTGTTCTGCTGCTGTGTTGTGAGCCTGGCTTCAAGGCCCACTGTTTGGAAAGTAGTAGCACCAGGACTTTGAAAAGCAATTATGCCCCAGTAAAAAGCTCTGAAAGAAGCTACCTCTAATTCAGGAGGTGGCATTAAACCAAAACTGACAGAAAAGCAAGGATAGAAAAGACTAAAGGACTATTATTAGGAAGCTGATAGCAAATGTGCCATTTAGTTTCAAAAACAATCTCTACAACAGGATTGAAGAATCAAGGGAGCTTCTTCTGAAGTTATTTATGCAAATACCATAGGACCCAGAAGACTGCTACCACATCCTGGCACAGGCTTGTCCAACACAATCACAAAATCCTGATTTAAGAGTGAGGTTATTAGAAAACATTGCTAAAACAAGCCAGTCCCTTCTTTCCCTTTAAGAGTTTCTTGTGGCCCTGTTGCTTTGACAGAAAGATTGGAAAAGAGTAATGTGTTTACTGAAAAGCCACTATTTGCATATTTGAAAAAGAGGCAAGAGGGTGTACTGTAACACCATTTGAAACAAAATATTAGGAAATAGTCAAAAGGTAAATGCTTTTTTTTCTGTTTATGTTTGATTTAACAGAGGTCCTACCAGAGTTTACAGATTTACTGGAAAGAGGACTCAGTCTCCTGCTCCTCCTCTACCTCCAGAGCAGAGCCAAACGTACTGGCAATAATTTCTGGCAAAAACATTTAGCAATATTTATTCAGGAAACGTGGAAAACAATCACTTCTATTCTAAAAGGTTTCATCTTACCTGTCAAGAGCTGGAGTTAGATGGTAATCTTTGGTTGCTGACAGGATGGCTTTGATCAGATTATCTGAGGAGAAAGGAAGAAGACATTAAGAACAAGTTCTCACTTTTAATGGAAATGAAAGACAAAGCCACGCAAAGCATCTGAAGCAGCTACTTGGAGGAACTGAAATAAGGTTCACCTTAGGAACAAACACTTCAACTTCTATGTTCCTATTTTCTCTGGACAATGACCTTCACACACTGGCTGCAGAGCGATGTGCCAAATTCTGATGCAGCCTGCAAATGCTTTGCAGAGAGAGTGACAGGGAACAAAGGCAGTGGTTTCATAGTCACTTCCCTGAGACTGCAGTTTCACAAACACTTCAGATGTGAAAAAACCAGTATCACTGTCAGTGCTTGCTATCAGACAAGCTTGTATGCAGCTGGACATAGGAACAAAACCAGATTAAAACTGATGCTTTTGTTTTCCTGGGCTATTTTTAGTTTATGTTCCAGTCCTCCATCTGGCTTTCTTTATGGCACAATCCAGCTAAACCATCATAGCTGCTTGAAGAAATGCCCACAGAACCACAATTTACACTGACACCCATAGTGAATGATAGAGCAACCAGATGGTATAAGGTATGCAAGCACAGACACACACACACACACATTACGTGTATTAAATTGTAGAAGCATGTTGATTACACATAAATAATTCTATCAGTTTTGAATCTATTTCCTTCTGGATTTTGTCCTTTTTTGCTAATTTGTCCTCCTTCCTCCCCCATAAAGGTCCAAAATTATTTTCATAGAATAACATCATAGAATCAAACAGGTTGGAAGAGACCTCCAAGATCATCCAGTCCAACCTATCACCCAGCCCTAGCCAATAAACTAGACCATGGCACTAAGTGCCTCATCCAGTCTTGTCTTGAACACCCCCAGGGATGGCAACTCCACCACCTCCCTGGGCAGCCCATTCCAATGCTAATCACTATCTGTGAAGAACTTCCTCCTAATATCCAGCCTAGACCTCCCCTGGCACAACTTGAGACTGTGTCCCCTCCTTCTGTTGCTGGTTGCCTGGGAGAAGAGACCAACCCCACATGCCTACAACGTCCTTTCAGGTAGTTGTAGACAGCAATGAGGTCACCCCTGAGCCTCCTTTTCCAGGCTGCACACCCCCAGTTCCCTCAGGCTCTCCTCACAGGGCTGTGCTCCAGGCCCCTCACCAGCTTTGTTGCCCTTCTCTGGACACCTTCTAGTACCTGAACCTGAACCAGAATCAGAACTGGACACAGGACTCAAGGTGTGGCCTGACCAGTGCTGAGTACAGGGGCAGAATAACTTCCCTTGTCCTACTGGTTACACTGCTTCTGATCCAGGCCAGGATGCCATTGGCTCTCCTGCCCACCTGGGCACACTGTTGGCTCATGTTCAGCTACTCTCTACCAGCACCCCCAGGTCCCTTTCTGCCTGGCTGCTCTCCAGCCACTCTGTCCCCAGCCTGTAGCACTGCTTGGGGTTGTTATGGTTAAAGTGTAGAACCCTGCACTTAGATGTGTTAAATCTCATCCCATTGGCCTCTGCCTACACATCCAGCTTGTCCAGGTTCCTCTGCAGAGCCCTCCTACTCTCCAATAGGTCCACATCTGCTCCTAACTTGGTGTCATCTGCAAACTTAACTGATGCTGGACTCGATCCCCTGGTCCAGATCATCAACAAAGATATTGAACAGGCCCAGGCCCAGCACTGATCCCTGGGGGACACCACTGGTGACAGCTGCCAACTGGAGGTGGCACCACTCACCACCACTCTCTGGGCCTAGCCCTCCAGCCAGTTCTTGACCCATATCAGAGTGACTCTAAGCCATAAGCTGCCAGCTTTGCCAGGAGCTTGTTGTGGCAGACAGTGTCAAAGGCTTTGATGAAGTCCAGCTAGACTACATCCGCAGCCTGCCCTGAATTCACCAGGTGGGTAACCTGATCATAAAAGATCAGGTTGGTCAGGCAGGACCATGCTGGGTGGGCCTTATCCCTTGGTCATCCTGTAGGTGCTTTGTGATGGCACTCAAGATGACCTGTTCCATAACCTTGCCCGGCACTGAGGTCAGGTTGACAGGTCTGGAATTTCCTGGTTCCTCCTTCTGGCCCTTCTTGTGGATGAGCATCACATTGTCAGCTTCCAGTCTTCAGGGATCTCTCCAGTGAGCCAGGACTACTGACAAACAATGGAGAGCAGCTTGGCCAGCTCACCTGCAAGTGTTCTCAGTACCCATCATCTGCCCAGGGCCAAGAAGCAGCAATGCTTTGGCTAGTCTAGATTTACAAATGCACCAGTAACTTCAGAAAGGCTGTACTGGGTTTCACAAAAATCCATCTGTTTCTAAATCCTGATTCTAACTGTAACTGTAAGCAGATGCCTAGAAGGAGCATAAGAACAAAGGAAACAGATATAGTATTTCCCTGAAATTCTCTCCTACCATTTAATCATGTTCAAATCAGGGATTTCACATGTCCAAGTATAGCTTCTATGTATCTAGCAGCCTTCAGTGATCTTTGCTTCCATAAGCCCAGGATTCTCCTTGATGCACATGGACTTTCAACCACTGCCCTTTCCTGACCGTGCATACGGCTTCTCTGAGCTTCATTTTATACTTGGAGGGATTGTGAACAATTACTCCTCTTCCTCTTTCCTTGGGAGATTGCAAATATTTATCAAATCTTTCCCTTAAATGTGTTGGTTAACTGTTTAAAAGTTCTCAAGAAAAAAGTAAAAAGGAGTAAGTAAGTCTCATTTCTTTACAAGAGATTAAAAATTACACAGGAACATCAAGATGACTGACATCAAGTGACTGTTTGAAGTGAACTGAAATTATTTTCCTGACAAACACTACTTATAGCAGTCAGCACAAATAAAAGAGTTCTGTTCTTATTTACTATATCCTTCTGAAGAAACTACAGGAGAAGGGTGTGGGACAAGCTTGAGGTAGCCCACATGCCAAACAGCTTTGAACTTGACAACAAGCTGGTGAAACACAAAGCAGACAAACAAAGGTGATAAACAGAAAGTTCTGAGGGTTACTTTTAAATCTGGGGAAGTTTTTAAAGAGGCATTACCAACAGCCCCTAGCAGCCCTTGCCAACCATCACAAGTTTGGGACTGACTTCTTTCAGAAGATTGTGTTTTGGAGAGGAGTAAGGAAAGAGGCAATTTGTAGGGTAAAAGCAACTTTGCTTAATGAAATAGTTGGTTTGCTTAATTTCCCTCTATCTTAGGAATTTCCTTTGATGCATTGGTAGCAGGCTCCCTTTCCAACAGGAATGCCATTTCACTGTCTGCCGCAAGAGCAGTTGTTGTGACCTCAAATGGCACCATGCCGCAGATCTCTTCTTGGTCTGTCTCATACACTGACTTTCACTGGACAGTGTATGTTACTGTGGTGGTTTTCCTACACTCTCAGAAAACAGATCAAAGGATTACATGTCAAGGGCTGTAACCTCCCATCTACCAAGCTTTTCTCATGTCAGGTTTGCTCTACCACGCACAACTTAACACTCTACACTACTTGGAGCCCATCCTATGTACTACATTAAAAAGCAAATTAAATAGAGTTGACCAATGCACTCAGATTGAATTCTGGTTCTCTTATCTTGCCAGTCCTCTGTAGTGAATGCTCAGGAATGAAACGTGACTACTTCAGGACTGGATATGACAGCATTTGGGGTGGAGATGGAGATGTTCCCCCTTCCTATTGTTCAGAGGGAAAACGCAAGGAAAAACAAACAGCAGTGTAGGACATTTAGTACAGATTACAAAGGGCCAAATGGGAGAAACCTCTTCAGCAGCTCCCACAATCCAGCACATGGCATTCAAGAAGTTTGGATGTTGCACAAACCATGGTGTTATCATTCAAAATTTCAGAACACAACGCTTCACTGCCAAGTACTGACTCACAGGAGGAATGAAGGTGGCACAGCTGCCCTCTGTGCCAGTTTGTTTAGTCTAGCATCCTCACTGGAGTTCAGAGCAGGAGCTACAAGTGCTAACAGGAAAAGTAGGTGAGAGGCACTAGGTCTTTTTGATTAAGATGAAGCTCTACTAGAAGATGGACACTACACTGCTGCTGAGTTGGCAGTTGCTCACTGGCACCAGGACAGAAGGACAAGATCTCCTTCTTGGAACAAGGTTTTAAGGGCTAGCAGATGCTGCTGGGGTTGATCTGCAACCTTCCACAAGACAATGAAGATACCTACCATAGGGAAGCAGTGTCAGGATCTTTCACTGCAGCTGGGTGAATGTAGAGGGTCATTTGGAATCATCACTGCAAAGACTGCTATCACAGATAGTAGACTAAAGAAAGTCAGAAACCAGGAAAGCATGTGTCTTATATAAAGTTACTTGATGGAGTATGCTTTCTTCAGGGTAAGTGAGAAACTGCAAGGATGGTGACTATGGTCTGCCTTACACACCTATGTACTGAGTGGAATATGGATACAAACACTTGGTACAAAAGCTATGAAGAAAAACTCGATCTTGTTTGAAGTACAGGTCTTGTGCACAGCCACTGACTGAATACTGATCTGTCAAGGACTGACATCAGTTTTTGCAAGAACAAAAGAAAGCCCAAATCTTCAAGACCTAAGCCAGTGTACACAAAACATGATCAATATTCCCACGATCCAAGCAATAACCAACACGTTCTCTCTTCATGCAGTGGCTTCTGGGCAGATTAAAAAGACCTGTTCTGCTGAACAGTAGCAGAAGGGCTACCAAACCAGTTTTGATGCTGGATATGTTGGTGTTAAACTTCTAATAATTTATACTAACCCATTACCTAATTTAGTAGCAAATGTAATCAGCGGCAGACTTGTGTATGCTACACCTCAGACACTGAGCTTCTCCACTGGGATGGGACAGCAGCATGAACAGCTGGCACCCAGGACAGCAAGCTTCTCTGTGGTAGACAGGCATATTCTTAAAGGAGAGGGATAGAGATTGTCATTGGTACCTACTTGTATTGAACACAGAAAAGAACAAACAGAGCAACCCAAGATCAGTGTTTCAGGGGAGCACCTTCTGTTCCAGATTAATTGTCAGCTTTTCTCTATTCATCCATTGGTTTTATTTTCTGACTTTTAATTTTTTCAAAGGCACCAGCTGCACATTGTCCTTGCTTTAACAGGAACTCATGCTTAACAGAAAGGTTGTTTTATTCAAGCAAGAGCTATGCAAACAATTTGTTTTGACTTTTACTTTTTTCAGATGGTTTACCCAGAGTGGATGCAGACACAACGCTAGCCCAGGCACAACTTCCCTCTTGCCTGGCATGTGAGAACAGACAAAGTGGTGGGTGTGCTCTGGTTTCTATACCTGTGCACCAAGGAGAGGCCAAGAGGGGCTTGAGTATACATGTTCTGAGTACTACAAAGGAAAAAAATAAATCCTTCCTATTACAAGCAACAGGTATGTGTGCACTCACCTCGTTTCCAGGGCCAAGGCATACAGACAGCTCAGGTGTAACAGAATTCATCCCTATTCAGACAGGTCTCTAATTCTTTTGAGGGCCATTTCCTTGATGAAAATGTTTCAGCTACTTTTGTTCAATGCAGAACCCCAGCAAATCAGCCCAGCAGGCATGTCTCTGCACCATATGCCCAGAAATATGAATCACGGAGAGTGCGGCACAGACACCTGCAGGACTCTATGGCAGGTCAGCTCATACCAAGCAGAACTTATTTCCTATCATTCATTGCTGGCACAGAATTCACTGCTGCAGATCCAGCAGGTCTACATCATGTTTAGCCCAGACAAGACAAGTTAGCATTACTGTCCTGTGGCTACCTTGCACTCTCCATGGAATTTATCATACATACTGAGCAGGTAGGAACAGAACAGCTTGAGTAAACCCATGCACTTCTTCCCTGTTACTCTCCTCCCCTAACCACTATGGATAAATGGTGAATTCATCTTTGAAATGCATTTAATCTTTGGCCTCTTCCCAGCTGCCAAACCAGCAGCACAGCAGGTGCTAATTAGCTGTGAAATACAAGCTTCCCACTGGAAGCTGAATTCCAACACCAACCTCATTTCATGCAGATCATCCAACAGCCATTCAGCAGCCACAGCTTTGGTAAGGGTTTGAAGGCTGAGTAAACTCAACAGCAATATCACTTCCTCTGTACTGTTCCTCCAAGTCATCCTCACTAAATTAAAGGCAGATTTTATCAATACCAAATTCCTCCCTCCAGTCTGTAGAGAAAATTGATGTTTAAATGACAATGGTAGTACCACCATCCTTCAGGCACTTAGGTGTTACCGAGTGGTACACATCTAGGTAGAATCTCACTGGCAGCACACTTTGTGTTAGGTTCAGCAGTTCACATTAGAAGGAGGAAGTTGTAATGCAGTGGTTCTGATTCCTGAAACCATCCAAATGGTAGGCATAATAACATATTGAACATAAATATGCTCTGTAATGGGAAGAACATTTGTGCTATTTAATTCCAGTTGAAGTATTAGGGAAGTGAACTTACTCCAAATATATGTGGTTTTCATACAGCTCCTTCAAGTCAAAGGCTCCAAGGTGATACATATACACATACATGCATGTTCCTGAATGCACTCTCAGGTCCTTCACCAGTTCTCATTTCTGAAAGCAGTAAATGTCTTTAAACTCTGAGAGAATTAAATTTATTGAAGATGACAAAGCAAGTAAGTTACATAATTAGGAACAGAACAAGGCCTTTGACTCCTGGATAAGGAGCTGTCTGCAAAGGTTTTCATCTTTAAATAGCCCTCTGGATCGTGTATTTTTCACATGGATCCACTAGCATCCTTTAATGACAAATTAATGAAGATTAACACCAACATTCTGCATTTTCACCCTCACTTTCCACCCATTATTAAATAATGAACACATTACCATGGCAAGCAGTCTTCTGCAGACATGGTTTATTCTATTGTATTCTTGTCATGGAGAATTTAGATTATCAGGGAGAGTTGGGGATTATTTAACCCATTCATCTATCAACCACTATGCACACACTATTACTATACAAACTAAGCAAGAAGTCTCTGCACATTTTCCTACCATCTAAAGGAGGAGTTGACTACATTCATGAAGCAATCCTGAGTTATCATGACATATTCTATTGGCTTTGCCTTGTAACATCAGAAATTCCAAAAGCTGCTCAGGACTGCATGATTTCTCTGGACACAAGTATGTCTTGACTTCAGGTTGACCCTGAAACTTTCAGACACTGGGAAAAACTCAAAGTAAATAGTTAGAAATTAGGCAGGCAGTGACCACACAGTGAGACCCAGTCTGTGTCTCAGCACTAGCCTTTTTCTCTTATTTATGCAGAGTGGAGACCTTCACTGTAAATATCAACAACACTTAACATTCTTGTTTCTAATGCATAAGCTTCTCACTTGTATCATTAAAAAAAAAGATGGGAGATATTCCCACTCCACAGGGTTTACTGTAGGCACTGCACAGGGTCTATCTTCTGCCTGCCTATAAAACAGGCAAATTGGGCTGTTCACGCCCTCTCAAGTGGCCAGGAGAAGAGGCTGTAATTTCCCACATCATCCATATCAGTCATCTTCCCCTAAAATCTGCAAGTCTACATACCCTTATTGTCAGCAGTAAAATATTTGAATACCATGCATTAGGGTCAGGGAACAGTGTAGTGTTGCAGTTATTTGTGTTTGCCCTGAGAGCAGTGGTCAGTGCCCATTTTCGAAGCTGGTCACTCAGCCATCACACCTTTAGCCAGCAACTCTTCAGGGTCCTGGGCACCACCTCCAGCTTTTGGAAGAACATTTACAAGAGTGAGATTAATAGACATCCCTGAAATAGGCCAGTCTGCTCTGCATATAGTTCCCTGTCCCTCAACAACAAAATGCCATGTGTGTGTCAGCTTCCTAGGGAAAGTAAGCTAAACTTAATACTATGGATTAAAGAAATCACAATATTTACAAACAAACTGTAAACACAAAACCAGTGCATACATTATTTTGAACTACCCAAAAGTTCAGCTTTGTATAAAAGTACTTTTTCTGAAGTTTTTCTTCTTATGATCTCACTCCACGTGGAAGTGGAGGAGTCATCTTTTGTAGAAGGATTTGACATCATAATGCCAGGCACAAGGCCATGGACCCAAGTCCCACCATGTATTCAGTTCTCTCCCAGAAACATGATGCCTAGCTGTAGACATATATTGTTATTTGTGTTACAGTGAAGCTGGGAATTCAGTAAGTACAACAGGTATTAAATCTGGAATTCCCTGCACGAAGTTTTTGCAGGATAAAGTAGCTACAAAGACTTCCAGAACTTAGAAGCAAAATGCAAATGTGAAATGTCTCTCAAAGACACTGAAATGGAAACTGCAGGAATCCATCCCCAAATCACACCTTGGGTGTAAATACAACAGAATGATATTTTGAGGTTGATGTACCAGGCTGAAGTGATTTACTTGAGATACACCTGACTAACTTGAAACTGGCACTATTTCCAATATCTCCAGTGCTTCCACTGATGATCTTTAATGGTATTAAGACAACAGGCAGATGGTGTTGCACAGATACAAAACAAAAGAAAATAAAAGAAGACTAAATATGGATGGTACCTCCCTGATAAGTTTAGGAAAACCTAGCATGTGTTAAATCTAGTCTTGAGGTCTGTGTTGATGGGTTGCACTTGATGATCTTTGAGGTCTCTTCCAACCCTGGTGATACTGTGATACTGTGTGATAAATGTAAGCTTCAGAAAGCCCTTAAGGTCTTTTTTTATAACAAGATATAAATAAAATACATAACATTTGGACTCTTCATTTACTTCATAGTTTTGCAGCCTTCAGGGATTATTTTTTTCAAGCAAGAGTTTCTTCACAAACAACTGTTCATTTTTTCACACACAAGTTCAGCTCCCAACATAATCCCAGAACCTAGAACACTGGAACATTCATTTTAAAAACAATTCTGCCAAAAAAAAAGGGCAACATTTGGCAATAACCATGCATTAACCATTTTGATCCAAACTCCAGTGTGAAGGAAGCAATAAAGCCAGCAGAAACAGGTTAATTCATGTCCAATAAAAAGGGTCCTTGAAAAGACCCATGAAGAAACAGAAAGATAAAAACAGTTACTAGAGAGGGTTGTTCTTCCCTTTGTTGCTTCATTCTGATGCCCCTTCAGGGATGGTCAAGCAATGACTTCAAGGCAAAAAAATCAGTAACTACTACAGCGACTTTTAAT
The DNA here is from genome assembly GCA_013396675.1 of Eubucco bourcierii. Lineage (NCBI taxonomy): Eukaryota > Metazoa > Chordata > Aves > Piciformes > Ramphastidae > Eubucco > Eubucco bourcierii. The sequence continues at coordinate 948,094 of VWZE01010097.1, forward strand.
ACTCCTGCCCCTTGTGGACGTATTAAGATGTGACTCTTCAAAACACAAAAGCCAGAGAAGAACCTGCTCTTCTTCTAGGAGGCCAAAGATAGAAATAATAACCATGTGTCCAACTGCACTTCAAAACTTCTGTGAAGAAATCCAATACTGAGCTATAGGCTGGGGTCAGAGTGGTTGGAGAGCAGCCAAACAGAAAGGGATCTGGGGGTGCTGATTGACACCCACCTGAACATGAGTCAGTAGTGTGCCCACATGGCCAAGAAGGCCAATGGCATCCTGGCCTGCATCAGCAATAGTGTAGCCAGCAGGAGCAGGGAGGTCATTCTCCCCCTGTACTCTGCGCTGGTTAGGTCACGCCTTGAGTCCTGTGTCCAGTTCTGGGCCCCTCAATTTAAGAAGGACATTGAGGTGCTTGAGCGTGTCCAGAGAAGGGCAACGAGGCTGGGGAGAGGCCTCGAGCACAAACCCTATGAAGAGAGGCTGAGGGAGCTGGGACTGTTTAGCCTGGAGAAGAGGAGGCTCAGAGGGGACCTTATTGCTGTCTACAACTACCTGAAGGGTGGTTGTAACCAGGGGGAGGTTACTTTCTTCTCTCAGGCAACCAGCACAAGAACAAGAGGACACAGTCTCAAGCTACGCCAGCGGAAGTTTAGGCTGGAGGTGAGGAGAAAGTTCTTCACTGAGTCATTGGCTACTGGAATGGGCTACCCAGGGAGGTGATGGAGTCAGCGTCCCTGGAGGTGTTCAAGGTGGGTTTGGACGTGGCACTTGGTGCCATGCTCTAGTCTTGAGGTCTGTGCTAACGGGTTGGACTTGATGATCTTTGAGGTCTCTTCCAACCCTGGTGATACTGTGATACTGTAATTAATGGCAAACTTTCAGTCTGACATCTCTCTGGAGCACCTTTCCCTTCTCAGTGGGTTGGGAGAAAGACTATTCTTTAAGCACATTCATTCAGTTTTGATTGAAATGAAGAACTGTACTGGAAGGTTGTGCTTTCATCAAGAGAGCTCAAGAGTGGGAGAGTGGATTTAACTTCAAAATTCACAATATAATTTCCCTTTAAAGGCTTTATGCAGTAATGAGAAGCTGATCCTCTACCTCTTCCGAAAATTTTTTCTTCTCATCAAACCTCTTACTTAAGTTCTTGAGTAAGAACTTAAGTAAGATTCCCTGGGGAAACACTGACATTTTTATAGCTATATTCCCATGTGATACTGGCAAATACTGCCAATTCCAGTCAAATGCAAAATTCTAGAGGAAACTAGTTCAGAAATCTCCCTCAAACTCAAGAGGAAACAATAATCTTGTGTTAAGGCTCTGCTAAGGCAAATGGAAAACAAAGCAGAGGTGATTGGTGGTAATCAGCATGGTTTCACCAAGGGCAAATCATGCCTGACAAATTTGGTGGCTTTTTATGATGAAGTCACAGCAACAGTGGACAAGGGAAGGGCAACTGACATCATCTACCTGGACCCAAATAAGGCATTTGACTCTGTCCCACATGACATCCTGGTCACCCACTTGATGGGTGGAGCACTGCTGGGTAAGGAACTGGCTGGACGGTCACATGCAGAGTTGTGATCAACGACATTGTTGGTCTGGAGAACAGTGCCAAGTGGCATCCCCCAGGGGTCAGTGCTGGGACCAGTGCTGTTTGGCATCTTTGTCAGCAACAGGGACAGAGGAATCAAGTGCACCCTCAGCAAGTTTGCAAATGACACCAAGCTGTGTGGCACAGCTAGAGGGCAAGGAGGTAAGCCAGAGGGACCTGGACAGGCTGGAGGGGTGGGCCTGGGTAGTGAATGGCTGAGAGCAGCCCTGAGGAAAAGGACCTGGGGGTCTGGGTTGATGAAAAGCTCAACAGGAGCCTGCAGCGTGTGCACACATCCCAGACAGGAACCATGTGCATCAAGAGAAGCATGGCCAGCAAGGTAAGAGAGGGGACTCTGCTCTCCTGAGACCCCACCTAGAGTGCTGTGTGCAGTTCTGGAGCCCCCAGCACAGGAAGGATGTTGAATTCAATATAAATTTGATGTTAGGAAAGGATTCTTTACAATGAGGGTGGTGAGACACTGAACAGGTTGCCCAGGGAGGTTGTGGATGTTCCTTCCCTGGAGATGTTCAAGGCTAGGTTAGATGAGGCCTTGAGTGACCTGTTCTAGTGGGAGGTGTCCCTGCCTATGGTGGGAGGTTGGAACTAGATGATCTTTGAGGTCACTTCTAACCTAAACCATTCTATGATTCTATTTACTCTGAACAGAACTAACACCTCTACATGCTTGTGCTTCTTGTTTCTTTGTTAAAGGAAGAACACATGAAGAACATTAAAAAAAAATGCTCATAGCAGGAAAATCATCATTTCAGTGTACAGGACAAGGTTGGAGAATTAAAGCAGAAACAGAAAGCAGAAAAGAAAATCCAGTCAAATATAAGGGAAGGTGTCTGCATGTGGTACTTCAGACTCTAAAAGAGAGGTCTCTTCCAACATGGTTGATTCTATGATAAGACTTCCTTTTCTGATAGTTTTTCTTTCTGTCAGTTGTAAATTTCAATTGTGATATCCAAGTGAGAATGTTTTCTCAGAGATAAAGTATTGCTCATGCCAAGAAAGTTGATGTGGAAGAAAAAACTAGGCAAGAAAAGAGTATGCATGAAAAGAGAAGAGATTTTCTGCCCTGATAACATTCTGATATGCCAACTTTTGCATGCCTGAAAACTCAACATTTTCACTGAAGATGAATGACCTCTGCCCTCATGAGACTAATAAAATCACTGCTGAACCACTGCTCTTCCCAGAAGCACAAACACAAAAGAAAGCATCCAAGTAAAACCAAGTACAAGAACAATGATCCATTGTACAAAGCATCTATTAGTGGTGGTGCTCTGGGCAGAGATGTGAGCTCTTTGACACCAATTCCAGATGCCTGTCTTGTACCAGATGAAAATACAAGGTTCTCCTAGCCAGTAGTACACAGTACACTTGATAAAACTGTAGTATTTCAAACATGTTCTCAATATTCTCTTATTACCCTGGGGGAGAAATGGATTCCTAGATTCTTGGTGGGAGGCAACTTCTGAGATAGTGTCAAGACAATAACCCACTAAACAAATAACTATCACCTTCAAACACAAACTGATTCAGGACTAACAAAGCAGCCACTCTGCTTAAAACAATCTTGCAGGAACAAAGGTAGAAGTGAAGACTCATAATTACTGCTGAGCAATGACACGATTACTGACTAAATGCATGGAGGAGATATTAGAAGGATCAAGTCTGTTTATTTTTTTAGTGTATGCTGTGCCATATGTTTTCACTTAAGTTAAAAAAAATGCAGCAACTCTCCCATCCTCATTAGACAGAGAAGATGCCAGATACTAGCTACTCTTTCTTATGAAAGCCCTTTATATTCTCTTAAGCCACATGTACCACGAAATTCTATTAATAGTCAGGTATTTCTCCAGTCTTGTTTGTTGCCCTTCTCCAAATAATTCCTTCCTTTTGCCATAGCTACAGAGGTAAATTTGGGGAGGAGCCCTCTGGGAATAATAATCTCACTAACACTATAAACAGTTTTTCCATTGCTTTTTCATTGACGAATTTAACCCTGGAAGCAGTGTACACGCTGGGGGATCTCTGCATGTACATATTAACATCTCCAGAAGTTACACTCATACAAGTACTTCAAGAAAAGAGTGAAAATACAAAAGAAGACATTTCAGTTTAAAAAATGTTTCCATGTAACTCACCCAAGAGCCTAAGATTGCTGGAGGCCCTTTGCTCTTCACTGAAAAAGCTGCAAGAGCAGACCTGGTGGGTTCTGAGAAAGAAGAATTTCTGGAAGTAAATCAGATCCTCACTAACAGTGAAATATGGGAAGCACTCCAACACCCTGGCCATTGCTGAAACAATAGCCTGGGACACCGGAGGGTGCTTGGCTGCCTAAGCTGTTCCCCACAGGACATCTTGACATTTGCTGCTTTTAGAGTTCCAACGTCTTGTTAAAATTTGATCTTCTCGACAACTCTTAAAGTGACTAATTCCATTGTGTTCCTGAATAACATCCGTTGCTTTGGCTATACACACACTAATAAACAAACCATCAGCAGGACGCAGACCCACACTGCCCCACACACGTCCACATTAAGTGCTAGCACAGTTCCTGATGGTTTTCACCAGGGCTAACAAAGCTCCTCCTCAATGATTCTCACGCATCCATAGGGTCACAGGCTAATACAGCTAAGTGACCTTTCTTGATAGGAAGCCTGGACAGTCAGACTCTTTCAGTGGCAGGAAATTAACCTGTCTGAACAATGAGCTCAACTGCCTTCAGGACCAGAGGACAACCACTTTATATATTAATAGAGATGGAGTCATCATTTCCAGATTCTGTGAAGTCACACAGCAGGAGACAAGTAGCTTTCATTTTTTTAAAAGTAAGTGCAGTCAAATATGGCACTGGCCTGTTTAACAGCATGGTCATTCTTCATCAATTACTAAAATCTTGATTCAGATTCTGAATGATAGCCTCATATGTTCACAGCCAGTTGTAGAAATTACTGGGTGAAGTTCAGAGCCACTGTTACACAAAAGGCCAAATTAGACACCCTTTGTGGTGTCAAACCCTAATATACACATGCCTCTTTAGAAATATGACAGACCTATTACTTTTCCTATTCTCTGTATACAGAGAAGGCAAGGGCTCCCACAAAAGGCTCCAGATATCTGTGATGAGTGCAATGACACCTTCGATCTGCTCTATCAGCTCCAAAACTCCTGACAATCTGAGCTCTGCTTTTGTCCCAGATCACTGTGGATTGGGATCAAGCAATTAGGACCAATCCTTGGTCCAGATCTTTGGTGAACAGAGGCAGAGTCAGTAAGTACAATGTGTACTAAAACTCTCTGTGCATTTAAGATGAAGAAAAATGTAAAACCATTTCTTATAAAATCCTCTTCATCTAGTCCAAGTATCTCATAGAAGATGCTCATAGGCCAGTGTTCAAAAAGTGTTTGCACAAGACTTCTTACTGCATGACTTGTCTCAGAAACTCCTGTCCATAAATCAGTAGGGTCACCATCTGCTTATTCCTGTGCTTCCTTCATTCAGCAGACAAGTAACTAACACAGTATCACAGTATCAGAAAGGTTGGAAGAGACCTCAAAGATCATCAGGTCCAACCTGTTATCACAGACCTCAAGACTAGACTATGGCACCAAGCGCCACGTCCAAACCTGCCTTGAACACCTCCAGGAAGGGTGACTCCACCATCTCCCTGGGCAGCCCATTCCAGTAGCCAATGACTCTCTCAGTGAAGAACTTCGGGCAGTTAGACAAAATAAGAGCAGTTTCCAATCTGCGATGAGATGTGCATCGTTCCCAATGCAACAAACAGTATGTTTCAGAAACAACACCACTGAGGGTGAAGTTTAGAAAAACCTTTCATATTCAGAACCATATTCACCTTGAGAGTTTCTGCACCAAAATGCTCTTGGAGAGAGCAGAGGACTCTGGTGAGAAAACCCCCTTGCACTGGCTAATAGTCAAATCAGAAAATGACCAAGTGAGAACAGGGAGCCAGCATTCTTTCACAAAGAAACACTGTTAAGCTTTCTGTGTTATGCTGAGTACTTCTCAGCATCTGGAGATTGAAGAATTGTCTTTACAATCAGATTCTTTTTAAAGGAAATGAAGACCCTTGATGAACAGTGTCAAAACCATCAGCACACTGCTGCCTTCTTTGTATGATCGCCTTTAAAGAGCAGTAGTCCTGCCTTAAAAAATTCCAAGCTGTTTCTACCCTTTACATGCAATTCATACAGATGTGTTACTCGAAATTAGCACAGTTTGGTAGACAAAGCTTCCCAAAAGCTGTTTTCCTCTAAAGATTGCAAGACTTGTTCTTGCAATCTTGGAATTGTTCTTTCTTGGACCAGTAAGCACCAAGTAATGGATAGAGATTTCTTCCATTTTTTTAAGAGACAAAGCAAATAAAAACTTAGCTCAGAGTCTGAAGAATAGAGAATAAGAGAAAGCAGAATTGGTGGATTAGCCTCCAAAGCACTAAGAATCTCTTGATTTCATAACTTTAGTATTTTCAAGATACCACAAATTAGATTCTAGAAGTTTCTTGGAATCATGCAGCACTACTGAAAGTGATCTCATTATTCTGTAGTTTTCACAGCAAAAAAAGGCCATTTTGCACTTGGACTAGACCACAGTGACTTGAAAACGTTGGGTGATTTTCACCAAAGTTCTCAGCAAAATCTTCCTGTTATCAGCCCAGTCTGTAAACACTGATTGCCTTCCTCAGTGTGACACATGTTGGCAGCCCCGGTTGATGGTGTCATAGGGTTTATAGAATCATAGAATGGTAAGGTTGGAAGGGACATCAAGGATCACCTACTTTCAACTAGGTCTAGTTGGACACCTCCAACTAGAACAGGTCACTCAAGGCCTCATCCAACCTGGACATGAACACTTCCAGAGAGGGAGCAGCCACAACTGCCCTGAGCAACCTGTGTCAGTGCCTCACCACCCTCACTGGAAAGAACTTCCTCCTAACATCCAGTCTAAATCTCCCCTCTGCCAGTTTAAACCCATTGCCCCTTGTCCTGGCATTGCAAGACCTTATAAATAGTCCCTCCCCAGCCTTCCTTTAGGCCCCATCAGATACTGGAAGGCTACTATAAGGTCTCCTCAAAGCCTTCTCTTCTCCAGGCTGAAAAGCCCCAACTCGCGTAGCCTGTCCTCATAGGAGAGCTGCTCCAGCCCTCTGAGCATCTTCGTGGCACTCCTCTGGACTTGCTCCAACTTTTCAATGTCCTTCCTGTGCTGGGGGCTCCAGAACTGCACACAGTACTCCAGGTTTCCTAACACACAGAGAAAAACTCCTGCCCCATCTGTTTCAACACAAGCACATCACTCTGCACTTTCTCAGCCACCACAACTACTCTTTTTCCCATGCACATCCCAGCTTTGATAGCCTTCATCTCGCACCAGCACATGACTGAGCTCCACGCTGCCTGTTTGGGTAAGTTGTTTGGATATCATTAGATTGTCCTGGCTGAAAGCTCTAATGAGGTGCTGATCCCATCATCCAATCACTCATCTGGGGCAGAATGCATCCCATGGGACAGCCAGAAAAGACCAATGCAAGATTTCCAAGTGACGTGTAACATGAAAGAGAGTCATTCGCATCGCTAGGACTCACAGCCTGTCAGCACAGCCATTAGGAACCCTGGGCTACAGAGATTTATAATTCAACCCTCCCACACACAGAACTTGCTCCAGACTGAATCTTGGCACAAAATTCAGTCCCGGGAGGGCATTAAAAAAAATAACCCATTCAACGGTTTCTGTCCCATGGTTTGAGCTCACAGCCATTTAAATAATGGCAATTTCTCATTTCTCTTTTTAAATGAGGAAATCCAACATAAAACACCAGATTTACATAACATTGCGGTGGTGACACAAGCTGGCAAGAAACCCAGGGAGAAAGCTGCCAGAGCCGTTCCGTCATTCCCTTTCGGTGAATTTCTCCATTTGGATTCAGTTTAATGGAATCATTTTTATTAGGTCTAGCTGACATCATGTGTAATCTACAAATCCCACCTCCACGTGGTCAGGCAGCTTGCCCTAGCTTTGTACACCTCGTATGCCTGTTAGAAGGGGACAAGCGGCCTTCTACTTGTGCTGCCACTGTTATTTCTTTGCTGCAAACTCTGCTGGCTGATTTAGAGGACAGTAATTAGTTGCCTATTGAGCTGCAAAAGATTGACTGGACAAGTAATAGCCATATACAAAACAAAAAAGGGAATTGATGCAAGCCAAAAGAAATTTGTCAGTAGAGCCTTTGATTTGATCAGAGATTGTTCTGACAACTGCCACACCTGCTTCCAGGGAGAGACAGGCCCAAGCTTATTGTGGTTACAGTCCTTTCTCCACCAGGTATATCAATTCCTGCAGGGGCCATATGCAATCTTGAGTTTGTCAGTGGAAAAAACCCAAAATCTTAGAAATCGATGCAATGCCACAAACACTTCCTAATAGATACAAGGATGCAGCAAATCACTGTGATGAGCATAAGCCTTCTGCTCCACTACCACTCACCCAGAGGGGCTTTTGGTGGCACATGTGGGATAGCAAGAACATTTTGTCACTTGCAAAATGTGTCATCTGCTGGTTGGGCTACTGGTTCACATCTCATCACCACTCCACCTTTCCCATAGCATACCTGAGAGGTAGCCCTTCCTGCAATGCTTCAGCTGAAGAACAGAGCATATTACAAAGCATCAACAAAGCACCCAAACAGATTTTCTTCTGTTTGCTATACAAGGTGACAAGTAGAGCAACTATGAAATAATTGTATCACCAAATGCTACAAGAAGAAAATGAGCATTTTTATCAGTGGTCAACCCCAAGGCTCCAAAACTCAGAAAGAGGAATCTTTCCTGTTCTTTAGGGAAATCCTGACTTGAAGGCGCATAAAAATCAGCTTGGACTCTGTTGCTGTCAGGAAAGATGCTACAAGATGCTATGGCAGTCAGTGACAAAATGCTTCTTCCAAAGGTGTTGGGAGGTCTTAATTGCCATCATTGCACTGACTCTTCCCATGTACTTAACCATCCTCCCTATGACTAACTTCTGAGGTCCATATTCCAGTTCTGAAAACCCTTCTGGATTTCTTAGAGCTACACACAGAGTATTTCTCTTGAACAGGGGAATAAAAGGCCCGAGGAACCACCTGACTTCTCAAAAGGGAAAACCAAGATGGGGCAAGCATCTGCAGAACCACCCTCTTTTCCAACAGCTGCACAGTTTATTCATACCTTGTCCTTTAATTCCAAAGGGGGGTACAAAGTCCCTGATACGTGCCCACTTCCTGAAGGAATCATCCAAGAACATTGGTGCCGGCTTCGAGAACCTGAGAAAACCAAAATGAGAGAGAAATTAACTTCTGAACTAGGAAGAATAGATTCCTGCAGGGAAGTTGAGAGAAACTATACACAAGTTCTGACTCTACATTCTTATTGCCAATAAACTAATCTGGAAGATTCTACTTTTAACCAAAGGTGCCTGCAGTGGAACGAATCTGTCAGAATTTGTACCATGAGGACATCCAAACTGCTCAAGTTGTGAGCATGACAATTGCTTTCACTCAGCAATACAGAACTTCTCCACTATCGTCTGGCAATTAATTTAGCTACAATAAATTGCCAATTACAATCAGAGTTAGACAATTCTATTTCCAGTTTTCCAAGCACAAGTCAATTTATGTGCTGCCTTCACTAGTGTGTCAGGAACGGGTGTGGAGTTGCCTTTATGTTGTTCATTACTAGAGTGTGCTGCTCTGTGCAGGTGTGCATACACTGGGCAAATGTGTGTGGAGAGCAAAGCTGGGATTGTCTGCTCTCGTGGGTGCCTCTGCCTCCTCTCACATACACAGCTGCTATTGTAAGGCAAGAAAGGAAATGGTTCAGGAGATCATAAGCAGCACTTAATTTACAGAGAAAGGAAATTCAGCAAAGATGTAGGTGTTTTCTGTTGCATTTATTAACATTTAAATGATTCCAGAGAGGTCCTTGCCAAGCTAAACAGTTGTGATCTATCCAAAACCACATACAAAAGAAAGAACTAGTCCTTGTTAACCATATCATTATGGGAACACATTATACTAATTGCACTCTCAAACACGGCAGCTACTAAACATTTGTCTTTTCTAGAAACAGTACAGTGGACAGATAGAAGGAAACAATTAACAAAAGAAATTGCATAAGTATTAATTTTCATATGGGACCATTTCAGAGTGTGTAAAGATAGCTGCTAGAAACATGTGAACACTACTAGAAATCTGTTCATTCAGTCATATCAAAACAGTAGCAGGGATGTTGTGCTACTGTTAAATTACACTCTACTATAGAAATGGAGAAAGAACATACTGTGTGTTCAGAGTCAGAGAGCACATCTCCACTGCAGCCACACTGCAAGGGCAATGTATACCTATCTGAAACAGACAGAGCCTAGCTAACCCAGGTACTGGTACCAGGATAGATGTAATACATCACTTTAACTTCCCTTCAGGCTGTTTCGGCACTCACCGTGCACCTCCATGTTACAGGTACCTGCAAACAGGTAACTCTTGGAGTCAAGTTACCTCATTTAAGATAAATTATTGGAGTACTGTGTGCAGTTCTAGAGCCCCCAGCAAAGGAAGGACATGGAAGTGTTGGAGTGGGTCGAGAGGAGGGCCACAAAGCTGATCTGAGGGCTGGAGCAGCTCTCCTATGAGGACAGACTGAGAGAGTTGGGGATCTTCAGCCTGGAGAAGAGAAGGCTTCCAGGAGATCTTAGAGTAGCTTTCCAGTATCTGATGGGGCCTACAGGAAGGCTGGGGAGGGACTATTTACAAGGTCTTGCAATGACAGGACAAGGGGCAATGGGTTTAAACTGGCAGAGGGGAGATTTAGACTAGATGTTAGGAGGAAGTTCTTTCTAGTGAGAGTGGTGAGGCACTGGAACAGGTTGCCCAGGGAGGTTGGGAGGTTGTGGATGTTCCCTCCCTGGAGGTGTTGAAGGCCAGGTTGGATGAGGCCTTGAGTGACCTGTACTAGTGGGAGGTGTCCCTGCCTATGGCAAGGGGTTGGAACTAGATGATCCTTAAGGTCCCTTCTAACCTTACCATTCTATGATTCTATGAAATTCATCTACACTATGCCACAGACAGGTGCAGAGTAACAATTTCACAAAGCAGCACAGTGAGGAAAGGATGGAATGAATTCCAAATTACAAACTGCTCAAAGAACATTCCTACCACAAATGTCCAGTAAAAACCAGAGCTTTCAGACATCTCTGGGAAGAGAGAAGAGAGACCAAGAGTGTTCAACTAAACAGTAACACTCAAACTCACCCACGCATACTGCCTCATATCTACTCATGTAAACTTCAGTAAGATCATGTATAACCATAACAGTAAGATTCACAGATTACATGGCTGATCTAAAAGGAAAGAGATGTTTTCTAGAACTGAGGATACAAAAGGATCTATATAACTATCTGGGAAGAGATAGGGAAGGTGTGTTAGATATATTAGAGCTTCTGAAGATCCTCCAAACCACAGGTCTATTTACAAGTAAATAAAAAGAACAGGATAGAAGAGGAAAAGGCCTCAAGTTGCACCAGGGGAGGTTTAGATTGGACAGCAGAAAAAAGGTCTTTGCTGAAAAAAGTCTGTCTGGCACTGGAACAGACTGCTCAGGGAAGTGGTAGACTCACACTGGAAATATTTGAAAGACCTGTAGATGTGGTGCTTAGGGAACACAGTTTAGTGGTGGACTTGGCAGTGTTGGGTTAGCCACTGAAGCTGGTGATCTTAGAGGTATTTTCCAATTCAAATGATTCTATGAAAATACCCCAAAAAACTTCAATAATGACAAGTTACTTTTTAAAACATCTTGGTGCACTGGTTGAATCTCCAAGGAATTAGTCCACCTCCTTCCACCACCAACAGAAGGACTCTTTGCAACATTCTCATATAATGCAAGAGTTTTTGTAACATATGTGGCTACAGCACAGATGTTCACAGATCCTCCTCTGCAGCTACCACTTGAACTAACAGCAGAAGCCAGGTCTCACAGAATGGTCCCCTTTCTCTCCAGGTAGCAGTTGCAGTGAAGACTGATGGCACTGCCTGGAACTCAACAGTATCTTTGGGCTGCTCTGTTATGTCACTGAGCTATTCTGGTTGCTGTTGTGACAAGCAATCTTCAGGAAAAACTTGGATGCATTTAACTGGCCTATCTGCAAGTCATACACCAGGCAAAGACCATTTACTCCAGTCTAACAGACAGTATGTAGTCTCTCTCTGTAATTCAGATTCCCCCTTAAAGGTGTCTGGTAAACCAGAAGGAAGATCAAATCCTCTTGGGACCCCATGGGTTCTCAGGGGAGTCCTCAAAGTCAGCTGAGGCACTAACAGGATTGATCTCATGCTATGTGGTGGTCTCTCTGCATGTGATGACCAGGGCACCCAAGTGATGTGTGAGGTGAGGTGCTACAAGCAAACAGGGGAATTTTTCCAGCAAAGAATACAATAGCCTTAGACTTCCTACTAGAACTTGCTAATATTTAATAGTACTGTACACAGAGTTAGAGAGACAGACTTTGAATTCA